>JAYESA010000007.1:74331371-74478871 GCA_036927795.1 Iris macrosiphon | reverse complement strand
TAGGCGAGTACATTTCTTTGATTTTTTTTAATTCATAATATTATATATATGCATGTTCTAGAATTGTATGCATTGATCCCGACACAGTAATTTCATGGACTGGTACTATATGAATCCCGTCAGGAGATGTTATCCCCTACCGTGTTCAGCGGGTACTCGTGTACATTGTATCTCATTGTGTATATTGGGTATTAATGATATTTTATATTCACACACTGCTCATGTTCAGTGTGCTTATTCGTGTATACCCACTGCTAATGTTTGGTGGTTATGATATTCGTGTACACCCACTGCTCGTGTTCAGTGGTTATATTTCGTGTTCGTAGTGTATCGTGATTGGATCCATCAGTATTAGTTGGGGAGGGGAGAGTAGGAGTTGATTATGTGATCAAAGCTATTGTTACATCGTGTATATTCTGGTTACATACCTCACTTGTAATTCGTCTTACCTGATCATGTTCACCCCAACCCGATCACATAATAAACTTGTATTCTGAGGCACATTAGTTAGTTTAGATTGTAGTTATTTTATCATATTATGATATTCATAGTGTTGTTATATATTCTCGTATATTACCTGTATATCTATTATTCATCCTTCATATATTTAATAATCTTGTATTTTATTTCTATTATCTATTTATATGCTCGATTATGCTATTGAAACTGCTTTCAGGGGTATGTACTTCGCTTCAATCCAGACTGGATATATTTTTTTAGATGACTGGCTTATAGAGTAGTGTCCCATATTTTACGGGCCACAGGATGGCGTACCTATAGAGGATACTCCTATTGACCAGGAGGACTTAGTTGTAGAGCCCGAGGAGGTCTAGTTATTTGTATTGGATTGTATTAGACTATTATTTTGGTGGATTCACATCTTGTATATTATTTCAGATTGTAGATTGTATCTTTATTCTTTCCTTAGCTATTCCATTCGTGCATTATTCTTCCTTAGTTTGTTTTATGATTGAAATTAGATATACTTGTGAGATACCATATTGCTCCTCAGTTTAGAGTTGAGATGATTGACAGGTACCATATTATATTATTGAGATGTTAGATAGTTAAAAATGACCCAGACAACGTTCTACCTCTGATTCTGCAGTATAGGCTGGGCGTAACCATGTACTCGTGCCTAAATATTCGGGTGCGGGTCGTGACAGGTATCCATCCTGCATACTGGTCCTATTACGGGTCTATAAAAATTGCCAATATGGTCACTATTGGTCCAAGATAGTATTCCATAATAAGCATAAATCCAAACAAATAAAATATAACATAATTGACATGAACCAACATGTAAAATACAGCATAAATATATTTACAGGAATTTTTTTAAATATTAGCAATTTCAAGAATACCAATTTTGGAACGGGTGTGACATCTCTACCCACATTAAAAAAATTTATCCTCAAAATTTGCTAAGCTAGTCGAGTTGATCACCAAGCAAGGGAATTCAAGAATCATGCAAGAAACTCATGAAATAAGAAGGAAACTCAGGAACACAACTCGTCAAGCAGAAAATCTTATGATCTAGAAAACTCAAGAACCACAATCTCAAGCACTATAATATCTTATAACCTACAGCTAGCTGAAAACTAAATCAAACATGGAATAAACAGATAAATAAAAGAAATCAACTACATAGAGTAAATGCATAACCAATCCACAAAATCAAAAAAAAAAGAAGAGCGGGAGGCCTACAGATATATATGTCTCCTGAGTCAGCTAAAATAGCGTCCTCGCTGGCCTATGCTGACTCCTAAAAATAGACAGGGATCAAGTCCTAATATAATTCAGTACCAATGAGTTAGTCATGAACATGATTTTGCCTAGGATGTACCTTCATAGTCTTGACATTTGACATATATCATGTATCATGAGATACAGAGGGAGATGAGTGAGACGAGAAACTCATCTCCACTCGTCGAATATACGAAATCCAAAAGATTAGACTGGAAGAAACTCAAATCTCACCCTCGATTTGACCGCCCTTGACCAATATCTGCTCTAACATGCTAAACTCTATTTGCTCATGTCTCAATGCTGATACAACCCTATCATGAGGATGCTACTGCCGTTGTGGTCTCTGCTGACCAAAATAACGTTGTCTCTGGTGAAACACCTATGCTTGCGCCAACATCGGAAGTTGGGCTAACGGTTGTACTGCTAGTGGTAGCTCTTGATACAAAACTTTCTCTGGCGATGATAACGTCGAGAATTGCTACTATGGTCCTTCTTGTCTTTGCATCTGTGGACAAGTAGCTATTATGTGGTTTGAATCTCCATATCTCAAGCATCTTCCACTTGCCATCCTACTTACGTCCCGAGTGTGACCTCCTTTGCCATAATAGGTACATCCTAATAGATTCTCTTGGTGATGTTGATGTTGTCTCGGTTGCTGTTGCCAAGTCGATATTATTGTAACTAACGTCACTGGTCTATGTGGCATCGAATCACAATTACGAATATCGGGTGCTGGTGCTGACGTACGTGGTGCTGGTTCTCCTCCTATATCCTAGGCATAAGACTACTTATGACCTCCAGTCCTTGTCGACATTCTCTGGATAGTGAGCTCATGCCTCCTAGCTGCTACAAGTACGTCATCAAAAGTTTGATATTCATATCCTTCTACTAATCGCAAAATCTCGAGATGAAGCCCTTGCTGGAATCTCATATCCCTTTCTTGCTCCGTTGTTACCATTGCTAGAGCAAACATTCTCAGCCTGTAGAAATAAGTTGGATATCCATCCACTGTTCTGTCAGATTGCCTGAGATCAATAAATATCTGCTGTAACTCGTACTACGCCACTACTCTAAAATACTTGGCTTTGAACCTGATCTGAAGTTGTCCCAAGATATAGGATGCCTCAAGCTGAATTTCATCGATGCCCACCAATCATGAGCAAGATCTTGTAGTTCTAGCTGTCACCCTCACATTTTTATTTAAGGGTAGTTTGGTAATTGATAAAGGTAATTTAATTCTAGGATTAATTATATTTAATATTTGTGCATGCATAATTATTAATTATTATATTAATTATTGTTTGCTAGGTATAGATTATTTTAGACTTGTGTAGTGGACCTAACCCATTTATTAGAATGCATGAACCAATACTTAGATTAGTTTAGATTGAGCCCATTAAATTAGGCCAATGGATTAGGAGGTTGGATTAATTAGTGAAACCATTAGACTAGAACCTTCCCTCTCTAATTAGTTTCTTCATAAGAGGCCCCAAGGGGTATTTGTAACATTTTATATTGCTTGGAGAGGGGGTTACATGGCCGGCCACAAGGAGGAGAGAGAGAGAGAGTGCCCTCATTTCATTCATTCCCAAATTCTAGATCTACAATTTCCCTTTTCCAAATTCCTTCAATTACCTCATCAATTCTCCATCAATTCTTCATCAATATCTTTCAAAATTATTCATTGAGGCTTCTACATCAAAGATCTACAAAAAGAAAGCAAAGAGCAAGTAGGAGGAGACCAAGATCTACTAGGAGAGGAGCTACTTGGCACTAGGAAACATTTTATTGGAAATCCATCTCCTAATAGGTACATTTTAGTTTTTTCCCTTCTATTAGACTCTAGATCTAAGATTTAACCATGAGAAACCAACCCGCATGCATAGGCTACCCATATAAATTGGTTTTAGGTTCATCGGAGACCTACGGTAGAAGTTGTCCAATTTGGTACCAATTTTGGAGGAATTCCGAGATTGGCACATGTAGTGCTTGTCATTGGGTCTAATAGATCTAATTGACATTTGATTGCTTGTTTGAAACTAGTTCCGTATCCACAATTGGATACATGTAGGCCGCATCTCGTCAATTTGATAAAACGGGTTAATTTTGGGAGTTTTCCTCCGACACGGGGCCTTGTGCATATCACATTATGACACGAACACGTAGATACTCTAATTACTATACGTATTGTTTATAATTAGTGTTTTAGACTTGCTCGTGTCCTTCGGGATGCGTTTTATTATGTGTTGGAGCTGTATCGAAAGTGTATCATAGAGAAAGTGTGATACAGGTGTGGTTCACTCCACGTGTTTGTTGTTTGGTCCTTTTACTATACGTGCATGTGTATATATATATATATATATATATATATATATATATAGGTGTGTTAGTGTCTGTGAGTATTTGTGCTTGTGTGTGTGTGTGAGTGGTGTGAGCATCAGTGCTCAGTCATCAAGGGGCTCGAGGCCACAGCAATTAGAGAAGAGAGAGAGCAGCAGGGACTACACAAATGGTGCAGTTCAGCAGCAGTAGGGAGCTGGGCACCTGTTACTGTACAACTGTGCAGTTCTATGCACAGTCCTGTGCATATTAATGGATCCAGTCCACTGTATCATCGAGCAGTATCTGGGCTGTTATGCAACCCAGCAGGGAAAAGACTCGGGGAGTATCCAGGCTAGTTCAGTATCCAGATATCCGCAAATTCAAAGCACTGACAGTGCATCAACAGCACGAAGCAGTGTGCAGTTTTGGTCGAGCCATGGAGAGGCCCGAGCACACTGCGCAGGTGTGCAGTAGTACAGCAGGAGGGACTTTGCAGTTTCCCCGAGCACAGTTCAGTGATTAGTTGAATTCATGAGTAGCAGTCTGAGATATCAGTGTCTTTGGTTTCAGTGTATCAGTAAGATTAAACTCAGCCTTATGTTTTTGTTTCAATTTAGTGTATTAGTTGTGTTTTTATTTTTGGGTTAAGTTATAAGTTATTGGTTATAGATGGGTATCAGTAAGTGTGGGTTTAGCAAGGTATTGAGGTTTCTCTTGAGTTTGGGTAATTGATGAAGTTTAGTTATTCTATATTATCTAATTAGTAATAGATAGTTTTATAATTAGCATAAGTAGAAGTGATTATGTATATATATACCTATTTATGTTGATACTTAGTATATAGTCTAGCTATATGTACTATGTATATATATGTCTATGGGTTATTGAGATTTTGTAGTTAGTTATGAATTTATGTAGTTCTTGGGGTATGTTGTGACTGGTGATGGTATTTTAGTGGATCTGAAAAAGATCGCAGTAGTAGAATCTTGGAAGACCCCAAGTTTGGTAGCAGAGATCAGGAGTTTCTTGGGATTGGCAGGCTACTATAGAAAGTTTATGCAAAAATTTTTGAGGATTGCTGAGCCGATGACCAGACTCACCAGGAAGGATGTAGAGTTTGTTTGGATGGAGGATTAATAGGTTTCTTTTGAGGAATTGAAGAAGAGGTTGTCGTCTGCTCCTATTTTGGTTTTGCCATCATGGTCTGGAGGTTTCACCATTTATAGTGATGCATCGGAGAAAGATTTGGATTGTGTTCTTTAGTAGAATGGAAAAGTGATTGCCTATGCATCCAGGCAATTGTGTCCTCATGAGAAGAACTATCCTACCCATGATTTGGAGTTGGCAGTAGTCATCTTCGCCTTGAAGTTGTTGAAATACTATTTGTACGGAGAGCGTGTGGAGATCTTCACAGACCACAAGAGCTTGAAGTACGTTTTCACACAGAAGGAGTTGAACATGAGGCAGCGTCGGTGGTTGGAACTGATGAAGGATTTTGATATATCTTTACAGTGTCATCTAGGAAAGCTAATATAGTTGTCGATACCTTAAGCAGGTATCCGGTAGCTATGTTCGTGACACAGGATCAATATTTGTTGGAGGACTTGGAGAGCTTGGGCATTGAGGTGATAGTTCATGGTTGTATAATGCAGATATGAGGATTGCAGATACACTCAGATTTTATGAACAGGATCAAGGCAGCAAAGTATGAGGATGTATCTCTGAGAAGCATCAGAGCTCAGGTGAGAGCAGGATTGGAGGATGATTTCACCATTGTCGAGGATGGATCTTTGCGGCATGGAGTTAGATTGTGTATGCCTAGTGGGGAGCTGCATGAGGAGATATTGCAGGAAGCACATCACTCTCAGTATTCCATACATCCAGGTGCCAACAAGATGTATCGGGATATGCGAGAGAGTGTGTGGTGGTATGACATGAAGAGGAAAGTGGCACAGTTTGTATCCAGATGCTTAGTTTGCTAGCAGGTGAAAGCCGAGAGGCGAAGGCTAGGAGATTTACTTCAGCTATTACCCATTCCAGAGTGGAAGTGGGAGCACATTACTATGGATTTTGTTTCTGGACTTCCATAATCTCCAGGAGGGAAAGACGCGATTGGGTTCATCGTTGATAGGTTGACCAAGTCGGCCCACTTTTTGCCTTTCAAGGTGGATTTGTCAAAGGAGAAGCTGGCAGAGATGTATATGAGGCAGATTATCAGGATACATAGAGTTTCCGTCAGTATAGTCTCAGATCGGGATAGTCGTTTTACTTCTCATTTCTGGAGGAGTTTGCAGGTGAGTTTGGGCATTCAGCTCAAGTTCAGTACTACATATCATCCCCAGACAGTTGGGCAGTCAAAGAGGACTAATCAAACTCTCAAGGATATATTGCGCACTTGTGTACTAAATTTCGGGGGTTCTTGGGAGGACCATCTCCATTTGGTAGAGTTTGCTTACAACAACAGCTACCAGGCTAGTATAGGGATGTCACCTTTTGAAGCTCTATACGGTCGGAAATATCGTACTCCCTTATCATGGGACGAGTTGGAGAGAGAGTTTTATTTGGGCCAGAGATGGTTGTGGATGCAGCGGAGAAGGTTTAGTTGATCAGAGACAGACTTCGAGTGGTACAGGACAGACAGCGACATTGGGCCGATAGCCACCGGAGACCTTTGGAGTTTAAGGTATAGTTTTAGATTTTATTTTGTGCTTGATATTTGTTGTTTGTTATAGATTAAGTTCTTAAGGTAGTATTTTGTTCTAGGTGGGTAGTTTGGTGTTTCTGAGGATTTTACCTACACGAGGCACGATTCGCTTCGGTGGAGGCAAAAAGCTTAGTCCGCGATTCACCGGACCTTTCACTATTCTAGAGAGGGTCGGTACAGTTGCTTATATACTAGACTTGCCACCTGCATTGGAGGGAGTGCACAACATGTTTACGTGTCACAGTTGAGATGGTACGTGGCAGATCCTAGTCACGTGTTGGATCACTCGGAGATAGAGGTTGGCCCTACTCTTAGTTATCCAGAGCAGCCAGTTGAGATTCTGGATCACAGAAAGAATGTGCTGAGAAACTAGACTATTCCTTTGGTATGCGTCGCATGGAGACATCACTCTCCGGAGGAGTCTACCTGGGAGAGAGAGGATGAAATACGAGAGCGTTACCCATATTTATGTTCTTTCCTAGTTATGTTCTGTTCTTTTGTTATGTTCTATTATTTTCTGGGGGTAGTTTTCATATTTAAATTTTGAGGAAGAAATTATTTTAAGGAGGGTAGACTTGTCACTACCATATTTTCAAGGAAAGGGTATTTTAGTTATTTTATAATTAATTAAATATTGTGCATGTTAAATAATTATTTGTTGTATTATTTAATTATTGTTAGATGCTAGTTATTTATTTTGGACTTGTGTTAGTGAACATAACTAGTTTAGTTTAGACTCGTGGACCAACATGTATTAATTATTAGAATTAACCCATTTAGAAGTCCATTAGTTTGGAGGATGATTAGTTTAATTAAACCATTAGACTAGAACCTTCCCTCCTTAATTATTTCTTTATGAGAAGTCCCAAGGGGTATAATAGATATTACATAGTGACTTGAGAAAGGGATAAGGGGGGCCAGCCTATTAAAGAAGAGGAGGGAGTTTCTCTTTCCTCTTTTTATTTGAAATCTAGATCTAGAATTTTTTTCAACCAAATTCCTTCATTCCACATCATTGTTTCTACCAAATTTTACTCCAATTCCTTCCCAAATCACCATTGGAGGCTATTAGATCAAGGATCTAGAAGGAGAAAGCAAGGATCTATAAAGCGGAGCAAGGATCTACAAGTTGGGGGCCAATTTTATCATATTTGGAGGTTGCATTAGGAATCCATCTACCAATAGGTACAATTTAGTTTTTCTCCTTAATTTAGGTTCTAAATCTGAGAATTAACTATAAGAAATCAACCCATATGCATAGGCTACCCATAGGATTTGGTTTTGAGTTCATATGAGGCATATTGAGAAAGTTATTGTGCTTTTGTGTCAATTTTGAGGAAATTCTGAGATTGACACTTGTTGTATTTATCAATTGGTCCTATAGATCAATTTGGCATATATTTGTGTATTTGGGGCTAGTGTCGTATCCACAATTGGGTATGTGTAGGTCGTATCCCAATAATTTGGTGATACATATTGATTTGGGAGTTTTTCCTCCGACATGGGACTTTGTACATGTCATATTTTGATACGGACACGTAGATTTGTGTTTGACTCTTTGTATTATTCATAAATTATATATTAGACTTTCTTGTGTCCTTCGGGGTATGTTTGGTAGTGTGGTGGACCGTGTCGCAAGCGTATCATAGATCTAGTGTGATACGGGTGTGATACACTCCACGTGTTTGTGCATTTATTTCTAGATCTATTTCCTATTTTCTAGATCTATTTTCTATTGTTCTTAGTCATTATAATATGTATATATATATATATATATATATATATATATATATATATATATATATATATATATATTGTTATGTATATATATATATTTATAGGTGTTAGTATATCATATATCTATGTACCTATGTGTTATGTATATATGTAGCTATACTTCTACATATGTAATAGCTATTAATTATAGTAGTATATTTATATAAGTTATGTTATATATATACTTGTATGTTATTACATGGTACTCTTCCCCTCCAAAAGTTGGTCAGCATTCTGATATAGAGGTCAAGACTGAGTCCATGCTGCAAACAATTCTCGCAAAGATGGTGGCAAAATTTCAAGAGTGGCACCAAATTGTAACCACCATCGTATAAACCATGCTGGAATATCCTGTTTAAGAATTTCAGGACAAATTCTAATAAACAAAGAGTGCTTTTGTTTGCTATTGTTAAAATAAAATACTTTGGTGAATGCCTCAATATATATATATATATATATATATATATATATATATATATATATACTTACATGATTATATATATATACGTGTACGTATATGTGATGATATGAATAAATATATATATGGTACAATATCTAACTATGTGTGTATGTTATACTATATGTATTAAATTATGGAGATGTATATATATGTATATGGATGAGCATGTATATATATATAAATAGATGTAGTTAGTATATATATTAGTATATATATGTGTATGTATTAGTGTATAAGAGAGAAAGGGGGGCTCAACGCTTATAGCGACAGCAGTAGCCACATTAGCAACAGCAACAGCACCTATAGCTACAACAGCAGCAACGGTTTCAGCGACAGCAGCAACAGCCGCATTAGCAACAGCAGCAGCAACTATAGCTACAACAACAGCAACAACAACGATTTCAGCGATAACAGCAGCAACAACATTAGCGACAGCAGCAGCTTCAGCAACACCAACAACAATTACCGTAATAGCAGCAGTATTTGCAACAGCAGCAGCGACATTAGCGACGACCAAGAGCATACGATGACAGTTTGCCTATATAGAGATACCTATGTATTAATTGTAGCTAATAGGTATATGTATGGTATTGGTAAATATATATATATATATATATATATATATATATATATATATATATATATATATTTCATAGTTGGTATTTATGCTTTAGTATATTATATTTTTAGTAGTTGGTTGTTAGCATATTGATGGGTAGTGAGCTATAAATAAGGTTTTGGCAATTATCTTGAGATACCAAGGTAAGTATCAAGGTATTTGAGGACACCCAAGGTATTGGGTTTGGGTATCAAGATGGAGGTTTAGTGGTGCGATACCGAGTTGGTTCAAAACAAAGGTATCCCTTTAGTATTTGTAATTAGGATTTATATATTTAATATTGCTTGAATGTACATATGTGATATTCATCTCTTTTATTGTGTATCCTGAGATACGGTATCTTAGTATCCTAAGATGTAGCTTGTATGACCTAGATTCACAGTGTATAAACCCAACATCATTGAGATAGACTCATGCAACCTAGAAATAGGTAGTTTGACTGTTTTAACTTAGAAATGGCTCTTTGACCTAGATATTGAATAGTTTAACTTATTTCTTTCCGAAATCGTGTATTGATGTTATGTTCTATATCTAGGTCTTCGAGGCACCTTATCAAACATCTGTGAGACTATTCACCGGACTTCAGATGAGTACATTCTCTGATAGTTTTTTATTTATGATATCCTCTATGTTCATTGTATCTAATATAGATATTATGTTTTTTTGACACAATGGTTACACGGATTGGTATATCCGGATCTTGTCATGAGATGTTATTCCTTGGTATATGGTGTATCTTGTGCAAGCCTTATTTCATTGATTATCTTGTACATGTACAAACACTGATTCTCGGGAAGACTAGCTATCTTCTTGGGGAATCTCGTGCCATAGCGTACTATGGTTGGATCTACTATACCAGTCAGGGGTGGAGAGTATTTTAGTGTAGATATGTGATCATACCCTTCTTGTGCATGTAATATTCCTTTTGAGTGTTGATCATACACCGCACGTATGATTAACCAGGCCATTTTACTCTTGTGCAAGTTCCCAAGCCGATTACATGTTAAAGCTAGTACTCACACACTTAATCGTTAGTATTCTTGTTCATTGTCATATTGTTCATTATTATATTTATTCCAGTTTTTCTTATTGTATATCTCTTGTATCTATTTTTGAATCTTGTATATTCACATCTATTTACTATTATATAGTTTTATTATTGATTAGAACTACTGTTAGAGATGTACTCTGCTTTTTTCCTGACTAGATATATTTTTCCCAAATGATACTGAGGAGTGGTACCCTACACATTACGGACCTCAGGATATTGTGGGCCTAGAGTCAGAGACCCTGGCTCAGGAGGGACTTATCCCGACTGAGACAGATGACCCGGGACTTATAGCTTCTTAGTATTCTTTTTACTGGATTTGTCTCTAGCTTATTTGTTTAGTATTTCTTCAGACTCAGTGACGTTATTATTTGACTCATGAGTTGTATGTGACTATTATATTCTTTATCATATTCGTGCATATTTCCATCTTAGATCTGTGATTGAGTATATTGCTATTGTTGGTAGCTTATTATATTGTTAGATAGATTACCCAAACAACATTCTATCGCCGATTTTGCGGTGTAGGCTGGACGTTATTCCCGACTTGCTTCCCTACATCGGGTGCAGGTCGTGACATGTACTTTGCTCTAATCCTAACTGGATATATTTTTTCCAAATGACTGGCTTCTAGGGCACTATCCCATATTCTACGTGCCGCAGGACGGCGTACCTATAGAGGATACTCATATTGACCAGGAGGACTTAGTTGCAGAGCCTGAGGAGGCCTAGTTTATTTGTATTGGATTGTATTAGACTATTCTTTTGGTGGATTCACAGTTTGTATTATTATTTCAGATTATGGATTGTATCTTTCTTTCCTTCGCTATTCCATTCGTGCATTATTCTTTCTTAGATTTTTTTGTGATTAAGATTAGTTATACTTATGAGATACCATATTGCTCCTCCGTTCAGAGTTGAGATGATTGACATGTACCATATTATATTGTTGAGATGCTAAATAGTTAGAAATAACCCAGACCGCGTTCTTTCGTCGATGTTGTGGCGTAGGCTGGGCGTAACCACGTACTCATGTCCGAATATCTGGGTGCGGGTCGTGACAAATTTTTAGTGGTGGCCCATGCAGGTTTAGATTCGCAAGTAGTGAGATATCGTAGTTGTGCTCGTCTAGAGTACTACTACGAGCCTGCTTTAGAAAACATGATTTAGGCTGAGAGTTTACTCAATCACACCTAGAAAAATTCTAATATATTTTTATAAATCCTTATCTATTGAATATTGTTTTACTTTGAATAAAGTTTTATCTTTCTTTGATGTTATCGTATCATATTCAATATTGATTTCGTATTTCAATCTATCTTCAAGATGCCGCCGAAGACGCATTCCCAGCGATCAGGTGTCGCGACAGCACGATCAGTCACTTCATCACCCATGAGGGCAGCACCCTCAGACGATGGTCCAGTACCTACATTTAGGAGGTCAGCTTCACCGGTCCAGGTGTGCGTATCGGCAGCAGCTTTCGGAGGTGCTCCATCTCCAGTACCGAGGAGAGGACAGACATTTTCTGAAGATCTTCCACCTCCACCACCTGTAGTTGATCATATGCATATGTTCACACTCTTCCAACAGATGATGGAGGTGCAGCAGCGACAGTCAGAGGTCCTGCGACAGAGCGTAAAGAACGCTCACCAGATCACACTTACAACAGTGGAGAGAGCTACTACAGTCCCGCCAAAGTCGGCACCACCTCAGTTTATTCCACATTAGCAGAGGCCGGGTACCATCATAGACTTCAAGAGAATGGGTCCGAAGGACTTCAGGGGCATAGAGGGGATTATCTATGTGGATGAGTGGATTGAGGACATCGAGCAGAACCTGCGGCTAGCATAGATTTCAGAGATGCTACAGATAGAGGCAGCGGGTTGTATGATGTTCAATATTGCCTTAACATGGTTTCGGACATACCCGAGGATTGTAGTAGCAGGACCCTCTTGGGAAGCCTTCAAAGAGCTTTTCAAGGAGAAGTTTTTCCCAAACGTGGCTCTTACGTCTTTGGAGAGTCAGTTCTAGTACCTCGTCCAGGAAGGTATGTCAGTGGACGAGTATGCGGCAAAGTATTGCCGTCTAGGTCATTTTGTGGAGGGTCAGAACCCTAGAGGCAGAGCAAGAAAGTTCAGAAAGGGCCTGAACTGGGAAGTCAACCCCACACCAACGGAGATGCTACCGCCACCTTCGAGGATATACTCAGGCAGGCGCAGAGAGCGGAGGATGACTTAGAGCTTGGCTCTAAGAGGCCGAGGGACACCGGAGGATCCATCAACAACATGGGTCCAGTGAAGAGGCCTCACTTCCAGCAGCAGCACCAGAGGCCTTACCAGCACCAGAGGCAGCAGTATCACGGGCCAGCTAGAGCACCGGCACAACAGATACATCAGATCCAAAGGGCAGCAGTTTCTTGCACTTTCTGTAAGAAGCAAAGATACGGATGGGACACATGCAGGATGAGGCTAGGCCAATGCTTATTCTGCGGTTCGGGAGATCATCAATTATGAGCTTATCCCAAAGTCCCAGCTCGTCCAGCTCAGGGTAGAGAACAAGCACAGAGGGCACCCGCTAGACCACCAGCGGGCCAGCAGAGAGGACCTCTTCTACCACAGCAGCAGCAGTTTGCCCAACATCAGCAGCAGAGAGGAGCGCAGCGATATGGGAGATCTTTTGCCTTGACTATCGAAGAGGAGGAGCTGATTGGCGATGTCATCTCAAGTTCAGTTTATCTCAATTCCTTTCCAGCTCATGTTTTATTCGATTCTGGTGCTTCTCATAGCTTTGTATCTGTATATTTTGCTTTGAGGCATTATCTTGAGTATGAACAGTTGGCGAGGACATGCAAGATCATGACCGGGGGTGGCATCATCCTGGTCTGTGATGTTTGCAAGAACCAGAGAGTTTATTTAGGAGGTCGTGAGCTGAGTGTATGTTTACTTGTAATGCCACTTTCGAGTTACGATATAGTACTCCGGATGGATTGGTTGAGAAGACATCATGCTAGTATCGATTGTTATGGAGGCAGAGTTTTATTTTAGATACCAAGAGAGCTGGAGTTCAAGTTTGTCCGAGGAGCAGAGCAGAGCGAAGGAATTTCTGTGGAGCTTTGGTAGAAGAGAAAGAGTCGCCACATCCGTTGATTGTAGAGTTCTTGGATGTCTTTTCAGAGGAGTTATCAGGATTACCGGCGAACAAAGATATAGAATTCTCTATAGATTTAGTGCCAGGCGCAGAGCCGATCTCTTAGCACGTCTATAGAGTAAACAATAGCAAACTGGCGGAGTTGAAGAAGCAGGTAGATGAGTTGCAAGACAAGGACTTTATCCGTTCCAATTCATCACCATGGGGTGCTTCAGTACTTTTTGTACCGAAGAAGGATAGGTCGGTACGTATGTATATCGACTACAGGGCAAGTAACAACCTCACTATCAAGAATAAATACCTGTTGTCGTGGATTGATGACTTGTTTGACCAGTTGAGCGGAGCAAAGGTATTCTTCAAGATAGACTTGAGTTCAGGGTACCACCAGATGAAAGTGAAGAGGGAAGACATCCAGAAGATAGCTTTCAGGACTCACTATGGGCAGTTCGAGTTCTTGGTGATGCTGTTTGGGTTGACCAATGCCCCGGCAGTATTCATGAACCTGATGAACATGGTGTTTCATCAGTACCTGGACCAATTTGTTATAGTCTTCATTGATGATATTCTGATATATTCGAAGACCCCAAAGGAGCATGAGCAGCACTTGAGGATTGTTCTAGAGACCCTAAGGAAGGAGATATTGTATGGAAAATTATCGAAGTACAAATTCTTCCTTGATAAGGTTGAGTTCCTTGGGCATGTCATTACAGGAGATGGAATCTCGGTGGACCTGAAGAAGATCTCAGCAGTTGAATTGTGGTCTACCCTGAGTTCAGTAGCAGAGGTCAGAAGCTTCCTTGGATTAGCAGGCTATTATCGAAGATTTGTTGAGGACTTTTCCAGACTTGCAGACCCGATGACTAGACTGACCAGGAAGGACGTAGAATTCGTCTAGACTGAGGATTGTTAGTCAACATTTGAGGAGCTAAAGAGGAGATTGACTACAGCTCCCATCTTAACACTACCATCAGGAGCAGGAGGATTTTTCATTTACAGTGATGCATTAAAAAAGGGTTTAGGTTGTGTATTACAGCAACACGAGAAGGTGACTTCCTATGCTTCCAGACAATTACGCCCACATGAGAAGAACTACCCTACCCATGATTTGGAGTTGGCAGTGGTTATCTTTGTTCTCAAATTGTGAAAATACTATCTATATGGAGAGAGAGTAGATATCTTCACAGACCATAAGAGCGTAAAGTATGTGTTTACACAAAAAAGCTCAACATAAGGCAGCAACGATAGTTGGAGCTGATAAAAGACTTCAACATATCTTTGCAGTACCATCCAGGGAAGGCCAACGTAGTCACGGATGCTTTAAGTAGGTATCCCGTAGCTATGTGCTTGACTAGAGACAGACATTTATTAGCAGATCTTGACAGTTTAGGCATTGAGGTATTAATTTCTGGAGTCGCAGCACAGATGTGGGGATATCAGGTTTAGTCAGAGCTGATGGACCGGGTTAGAGCCGGACAGTTTGAGGATGAGTCTCTAAGGAGCATCAGAGCACATATTCAGGTCGGGTTGGCAGAGGACTTTATCATCGCAGATGATGGATTATTGCGACACGGTACCAGGTTATGTGTACCGAGAGGAGCATTGCGTGAGGAAATTTTGCAGGAGGCACATCGTTCTCAATACTCTATGCATCTTGGTGCCAACAAGATGTATAGAGACATAAAAGATTATATATGGTGGTATGGCATAAAGCGGGAGGTAGCTATCTTCGTATCCAGATGCTTAGTTTGCCAGCAGGTCAAGGCGGAGAGATAGAGGCCAGGTAGATTGCTTCAGCCTTTACCCATTTAGAAGTAAAAATAGGAATATATGACTATGAATTTTGTATCAGGGCTTTCACGTTCTCCAGGAGGCAAAGATACGATTTGGGTCATCATGGACAGGTTGACCAAATCAGCCCACTTTCTGCTATTTAAAGTGGGTACATCTACGAAGTGACTTACAGATATGTATGTGCCCAATATTGTCAAATTGTATGATGTTCTAGTGAGCATAGTCTCGGATCGGGATAGTCTCTTTACGTCCTATTTCTGGAGGAGTTTGTAGGCTAGCTTGGGCACTCTGCTCAAGTTCAGTACCGCTTATCACCCTCAGATGGACGGACAGTCAGAGAGGACTATTCAGACTCTCGAGGACATGCTACGCACCTGTGTTTTGGATCTTGGAGGTTCTTGGGAGGATCACCTTCACTTGATAGAGTTTTCATAGAACAACAGCTACCAAACCAGCATTAAGATGTCACCATTCGAAGCATTGTCTGGACGGAGATGCCACACTCCGTTGTCCTGGGATGATGTTGATGACAGAGCTTTATTGGGACCAGAGATGGTAGTAGATGCAGCAAAGAAGGTAAAACTTATCAGGGACAGACTTTGAGTGGCGCAGGATAGGCAGCGATATTGGGCCGATAGCCACCGAAGACCTTTGGAGTTTGAGGTATAGCTTTAGCTTTGTCTTGCTTGTGTTTGATTGTTGTTTGTTAGAGTGCTAAGGTTGTATTTCATGCTAGGTTGGCGGTCTGGTTTTCTTGAGAATTTCTTCGACATGTGGCATGATTTGTTTCGGTGGAGGCAACAAACTTAGTCCGTAATTTATCGGTCCTTTTATTATTCTTGAGAGGGTTGGTACAGTCGCTAACAGACTAGACTTACCAGCTACACTGGAGGGAGTGCACAACGTGTTTCACGTGTCACAGTTGAGACGGTACATGGCAGATCCCAGTCACATGTTGGATCACTCGGAGATAGAGATGGGCCTACTCTTAGCTATCCAGAGCAACCAATGGAGATTCTGGATCAGAGAGAGAAGGTGCTGAGGAACCAGACGATTCCTTTGGTGCGTGTCGCATGGAGGCATCACTCGCCAGGAGAGAGTACCTGGGAGCGAGAGCCCGAGATGCGCGAACGATATCCATATCTGTTCGAGCCGTGAGGTATAATTCTTTCTTACATTATATTATTTGCTTTTGGTTGTTAGTTTCTTCCTTAATTTCGAGGATAAAATTTTTCTAAGATGGGTAGGATTGTCAACCTCATATTTTTATTTAAGGGTAGTTTGTTATTTGACATGGATAATTTAATTTTATAATTAATTATATTTAATATTTGTGCATACATGATTATTAATTATTGTTTGCTAGTTATAGATTTATTTTAGACTTATGTAGTAGGCCTAACCCATTTATTAGAATGCATGAACCAATATTTAGATTAGGTTAGATTGAGCTCATTAAATTAGGCCCATGGATTAGGAGGTTGGATTAATTAGTGAAACCATTAAACTAGAACCTTCTTTCCCTAATTAATTTCTTTATGAGAGGCCCCAAGGGGTATTTGTGATATTTTATATTGCTTGGAGATGAGGTTACATGGCCGGCCACAAGGAGGAGAGAGAGAGTACTCTCATTTCATTCATTCCCAAATTCTAGATCTATAATTTTCCTCTTCCAAATTCCCTCCATTTCCTCATCAATTCTCTACCAATTCTTTACCACTCTATTTCTAAATTCTTTATTGAGGCTTCTACATCAAGGATCTACAAGAAGGAAGCAAGGAGCAAGGAGAAAGAAGCCAAGATCTATAAGAAGATGAGCTACTTGGCACTTAAAAACTTTTTATTGGAAATCCATCTCCCAATAGGTATATTTTAGTTTATCCCCTTCTATTAGACTCTAGATCTAATATTTAACCATGAGAAACTAACCCACATACCCATAGAAATTGGTTTTAGGTTCATTGGAGACCTATGGTGGAAGTTATGTCCAATTTGGTGCCAATTTTGGAGAAATTCTGATATTGGCACATGTAGTACTTGTCATTGGGTCTAATAGATCTAATTAACATTTGATTGCTTGTTTGTAACTAGTGTTATATCCACAATTGGATACGTATAGGTCGTATCTCGTCATTTTGATGAAACAGGTTAATTTTGGGGATTTATCTCGGACACGGGACCTTGTGCATATCACATTGTGACACGGACACGTAGATACTCTAATTTTTATACTTATTGTTCATAATTAGTATTTTAGACTTGCTCGTGTCCTCCGGGATGCGTTTGGTTGTTTCTTGGAGCCGTATCGTAAGCGTATCATATAAAAAGTATGATACGGATGCGGTGCACTCCACGTATTTGTTGTTTAGTCCTTTTTACTATACGTGCATTTGTAATTATAGGTATATATGATAATTAAGTGACATGTATATACATACAACAGTGTAATTGAGTTTAGGTATATGTGTGTGTGTCTATGTATATAAATATACTAGTGTGTGTGTGTGTATATATATATTTTTATATATATATATATATATATATATATATATATATATATATATATATATATATATATATATATATAGCTAGTTATTTATATGTGGGTGTGTGTGTGTATATATATATATATATATATATATATATATATATATATGTATATACGCGTGTGTGTGTATTGTGATTATGTATATATATATATATATATATATATATATATATATATATATATATATATATATATATATATATATATATATATATAGGTGTGTAGGTGTCGGTTAGTGTTTTTGCTTATGTGTGTGTGTGAGTGGTGTGAGCATCAGTACTCAGTCATCAAGGGACTCGAGGCCACAACAATTGGAGAAGAGAGAGAGAGAGAGAGCAGCAGCAGGGACTACACAGATGGTGCAGTTCAGTAGCAGTGGGGAGTCGGGCACCTGCTGCTGTGCAACCGTATAGTTTTATGTACAGTCCTGTGCATATCAGTGGATCCAGTCTACTGTATCATCAATCAATATCTGGACTATTGTGCAACCCAACAGGGAAGAGACTCGGGGAGTATCCAGTCCAGTTCAGTATCCAGGTATCAGCAAATTTAAAGCACTGATAGTGCATCAACAGCACGGAGCAGTGTGCAGTTTTGATCGAGCCATGGAGAGGCCCGAGCACACTACTTAGGTGTGCAGTAGTACAGCAGGAGGGACTGTGCAGTTTCCCTGAGCACAGTTCAGTGATTAGTTGAATTCATGAGTAGCATTTTGAGATATCAGTGTCTTTGGTTTCAGTGTATCAGTAGGATTAAACTCAGTCTTATGTTTCCTTTTTAATTTAGTATATTAGTTGGGTTTTCATTTTTGGGTTGAGTTATAAGTTATTGGTTATAGATGGGTATCAGTAAGTATGGGTTTAGCAAGGTATTGAGGTTTCTCTTGAGTTTGGGTAATTGATGAAGTTTAGTTGTTCTATATTAGCTAATTAGTAATAAATAGTTTTATAATTAGCATAAATAGAAGTGATTATGTATATATATACCTGTTTATATTGATACTTAGTATATAGTCTAGCTATATATACTATGTATATATGTGGCTATGGGTTATTGAAATTTTGATTTGTAGTAGTTAGTTATAAATTTATGTAGTGGTTAAATACATTATAGTGTTAGTTATATAGTTAGTATTAGTTGGATTATATATATGTGTTAGATTTTATGTTAGTAATTGGGTTACCTCGGGATACCAAGGTATTGGGACGATACCCAAGGTATTGAGTTTGGGCGTCGAGATAGGTGCGATACGCATTGGTGCAAGGCCGAGATATCCTATTTTAATTTATTGGTTATAGTATTATAATATTTGACTTGAATATATATCTAAAATATTATTTTCATATATGGAAACTTGCGTATCTTAGGATACAGCTCTTTCAGTGCTTATTGCTTCTTAGCGTAGCTAGTATAGCATAGTTTCATAGTGTATCGACTTAGTGACTTAGCATTAGACTCTTGCAACCTAGATTTTATTAGTTTGACTTAGAAATGGCGTATCGACCTAGAATTGCATTAACTTCACTTATTTTTATTCTTGAACCTTGTATTGATGCAACGTACCATATATAGGTTGTGTGACACCAGCTTGGGCATCGAGAGACACACCTTGCTCAGGACGTCAGACGAGTACATTTCTTTGATAGTTTTTAATTCATAATATTATATATATGCATGTTCTAGAATTGTATACTTGATTCTGACATAGTGATTTCACTGACTGGTACTACATGGATCCCATCAGAAAATGTTATTCCCTACCGTGTTCAGCGGGTACTCATATACATTGTATCTCATCATGTATATTGGGTATTGATTATATTTTGTGTTCACACACTGCTCATATTCAGTGTGCTTATTCGTGTACACCCACCGCTCGTGTTCGGTGGTTATGATATTTGTGTACACCCACTGCTTGTATTCAATGGTTATATTTCATGTTCGTAGCGTGTCGTGATTGGATCCATTGGTATTAGTTAGGGATGGGAGAGTAGGAGTTGATTATGTGATCAAAGTCATTGTTATATCATGTACATTCTGGTTACATACCTTACTTGTAATCCATCTTACCTGATCATGTTCACCCAACCCGATCACATAATAAACTTGTATTCTGAGGCACATTAGTTAGTTTAGATTACAGTTATTTTATCATATTATGATATTCATATTGTTGAACTATATTCTCGTACATTACCTATATATCTATTGTTCATCATTCATAAGTTTATTGATCTTGTATTTTATTTCTATATCTGTTTATATGCTCGATTATGCTATTGAAACTACTTTCATAGGTATGTACTTTGCTCCAATCCTGAGTGGATATATTTTTTCCAGTTGAATGGCTTCTAGAGTAGTATCTCACATTCTACAGGCCGCAGGACGGCGTCCCTATAGAGGATACTCCTATTGACCAGGAGGACTTAGTTGCAGAGCTTGAGGAGGTCTAGTTTATTTGTATTTTATTATATTAGACTATTCTTTTAGTGGATTCACAGTTTGTATTATTATTTCTGATTATGGATTGTATCTTTCTTTTCTTTGCTATTCCATTCGTGTATTATTCTTCTTTAGATTATTTTGTGATTGAGATTAGTTATACTTGTGAGATACCATATTGCTCCTCCGTTCGGAGTTGAGATAATTGACAGGCACCATATTATATTGTTAAGATGCTAGATAGTTAGAAATAACCCAGACAATATTCTACCGTCGATGTTGCGGCGTAGGCTGGGCGTAACCACGTACTCGTGCTCGAATATCCAGGTGCGAGTCGTGACACTAGCCGGACTTGGTTGACTTGCTCCTCTGCGGACTTGGTTGACTTGCTCCTCTGCTAGAACCTTGGCTGCTGCCATGATTGTCTCAATGTCTTAAAGCCAAGAATTTATTATGATAGCATCCTATGTGCCCTCAAAATAGTACAGATTGAGTCGACAAAATCTGTTTGACGTCCCATAATCTTCTTCTTCACTCTCTTCAAGAGTCGCTTGTAGTCCTTGGTTCAATAGGATATTTTGCTCCTATTGTCGAAACTGCTAATGTTGTTGTCGTACTATATGATATTATTGCATAGCTATAATACCTTTGATAATTTCTAACTGTGTCAAGGTATCAAGTACTGCTAGTGTTGCTGGCACTTCCTGGGGTACCGGGGTCTCTAGAGCATGTTTCTATCTACTTGCTCTACTCAAAGCTGATCTTGAGAAAGTATTATCTCTTGATAGTTCTCAATAGGATCTTGCTCTGCTAGTTGTTCTACCATATCTACTGCACCAATAGGCAAGGACGAAGTGCCCTTGAAGAAAAATGACACAAGACATCAAAGGACAAGACGAGAAAGAACAAGATAGCAAACTGTTGATAGTTCAAGCTCGGTATCAAAGAAGATGAATTCAGAATATCAAAAAAAACATTTTCGATTGAGACTCCTAGAATAAGATACCCCACAAGTCTTAAAGGACAGACAGACGTGTATGAGCCACCACTAAAATCTTTTCACTCCCCAGAACTAGAATACTGAAGAGCAGAAGCATGACTCATCCAACAACACCATACGGAATACCGAAGTAACCGACAATATGCTAAGGTTGTCTAGAGACAAGGGAGTGCATACTAGAATCAAGTCAGATATGGTCCAGAATATCTCTGTCTTAATTATCAACCAAGAAACATTAAGAATGAGCATATAAGATAAAGCAGTTAGGCATCCCTGACGCTCTATCATAATAATCATGAAACTAGTAGTACAGAATAATAAATAGTACATTATCAAGAGTATATAATTGTAAGTCAGCCACCATCTAAATACTATATAATAATATAAAGGAACTAATGTCCAGATAATCGTAACATGTGCCATCGGCTAAATGCCAAAAAGGTAAAAAATAATACTTATAGTGGGAAAGAAGAAACCCACTCAAGTTTCTCGGCGGATATCCTCCTGGTGTTCGTCATCGATAAGATACATGACAGGATCCTCAGTCTTTGCTACTAAATCTGGCCAAACAAAACCAGCGGGGTTAGGCCTCGAATAGCAAGTACCACAAAGGAGCATAAGTGAATGACCAAAATCCAATAAAGTACATAAAATAGAAATCTGTGTCACAATTGCAAGCATTGGACCTTTCATCGAAGCAGTATGATACCTCAACAACCAAACAAGGACAAGATGTATCGTACTACGTCGAGACAGAGTATGACTCACCAATTATGAATACGACGAAGATATAAGACATTAATATAATCCAGAATACACATGCCACAATATAAGCTAAGATATAGACATATTCACATAGTATGTAGCTTTGGTCCATGGCCTATTGTGGCACATTGGCATAACCCTACAACCAAAAAAAATCCACAATATTCCATATTCTTATACTACTATCTCATACTCATTTAATCGGCCAATCAATCCTACGGCTTGTTATGTGATATCTAGGTTATCCCATAATTATAATACATAAAATTAGAATTCTCAGATCGTGCTGATGGTGAAACGGGCTGGCCGAGCCAAGAAAACACATAGCACATAGTATAAGCACCGGTCCCTCGTAAGGCCACCGTGCAAGTAAATTAGGTAATACTATATAGTGTAGCCAAATACTTCGCTCTAATACGGTAGATGATATACAGTATCCGTTAGAGGCCAACATGACGCCCTAGGATATATGTCCTACCGGTAGCTACCACGCATGATCTCGAGATTGCATTCCCTTCCAATAATTATACTAATTAAAGTTACTTTATTAACCCTACGGTTGTATAGAATCTCGTATCGTGGTCACCCGATCATCCTCCATAGATGATGTACCGTAGTACGTGTATGCTTGGTACGAATCCACATTATTGCTCGAGAGCCAAATATGGATTCCTTCAAGCGTAATACAACAAATCAAGCAAGCAGCCTAACCACGCTATGATTACTGACCCACTACAAGGCCCGTGCTAGAGAAATCATATAATGTCACATGCGTAGAATCGTACAACATATAACACACAGCACGTAGCAAGATATATCGCACCTCAGTGTACATGTAACACATAGCATGTAGGAAAGCATAGCAAGTAGTAAATATATTAGTACATATACAAGTAGACGGGTCAGGATATCAGGCCTACCAGCCGATCAAATAACTATATTAATTAGATCAAGAGTCACATAGTCATATTACATCTAGCAAGGTTTGTCGTAATTCGGTGCACAAGTAAATCATGTGGCACACTCGGTGTGAAAGAGAGTATCAACTCGGATACAAGTAATCAGGCCTATAAATCAGTCACTTGAATCTTCTTATCACATTGAATCACTTGATCCTGTAGAACCTCCTCGAATTAGGTACACAGATTACCATTCACTTGAAAGCCTCAATTGTAAATTCCTCGAATTAATAATTAATGATGTCAGATGGGAGCAAGGGTGAAAATATGAACCATTTTGGAGCAGATCCACAATCTTTAAACCAAACAAGACCGGGATTGCAGATCGTCTCCTGAGAAGAACTATACCCCTCACTCTATCTAATATAAAAAGGTAAATAACCTAATGATCTGGGTCCACTTAGCATGTACTAAGTCAATATCACCTTCCAACTAAATTGGGTCAACACATGGTCTAATCCGATATGTAATTATGGTATTGCACGTAGTTAGTTCTAGTACATAGCCATGTCTAGCAAAGTCTGGTTACTAAGTCAATTCTTCCTTAGAATCATAACACAATAAATTCTAAGATCAACCACATAGAGTAAGGAAATATTCAAAATAAAACAGCTGAACCTAAGTGAAAGTGCCATACATGCGCGTAGGGTTACCAAGGATAACACGTGTCTAAGTCATGCACATTAGGGATTGGCGCATGAACCAACCTGACTACATGGACTAAGATACCGTATGAACCAACTGGTCACATGGACTAAGCTGCCGCATGAACCAACTGGCCGCAAGCAACAGACAGCTGCATGAGACAGGTGTCGCATGGACAAATTAGGTGCATGCTCAAGAAAAAGTCTACGCCTAGGGACAAGTGTTGAGTGACGGTCAATAAATATGTGTCAAAGAAGTGATGGATGTGACTGATGTGATAAGACATTAAGTATGTCAAGGAGATAAGATAGGAATCATGAAAAGATGGGCCAAGAATCATGAAAAGATATGCCAGAGAAAAGGACAAAAATATGCAAAGGCGTGCAAGAATGGTGTAAAGATACAGGCGTATAGCATTCCAAGCCGCATGATCAGGGCCGCATGGAACAAATGTCACATGAACTCCATCGCCGAATGCACGGGTCTGTCGCATGCTTTACTGGCCACATGCTCAGGTTACCGCATAAAACTTCGTGCGTTGAACTTAAGCCGGTCACTTAGCAAAATGGTAGAAAGTTTGTGCCGGATAGCCTTCCATCAAGATAGGTGCATACTTAGGTTATCGCATAAAACTTCTTGCGTTGAACTTAAACCGCATGCTCAGTCATGTATCCATCAAGATAGGTGCATGCTGTGAAGGGTTACGGTAGAAAGTTTGTACCGGATAGCCTTCCCGACCGCATGGAACATCATCATCCCCAATCAGCAAGAACTCCATAGAAAATCCAAAAAAGCTTCCAAAAATGGTTTTCTTCATAAAATCTTTATTTTAAGTCCAAATCCAATAAAATAAAAGCCAAAACTACACGAAATCAAATGCTCTATCACATGAAACTACTAGTTTTTGAAAATAATAAGTTTTAATAGATCAAAACCAAGAAAAACTCTTAGAACCCATAAAAACCCTAACTTGAAACTCAGATCTACTCTAAACCATTCACCAAAATCAAAAACTCTAAGAACTAAAATTAAGGAGAACATCAAGGAGAATATTTTCCATAAAACATATTTTTAATTACTACATATATGAAAAATCTAAAAAAATTATGGTTTTACCACTTTGAGCAAGATATACTTGCCTTGGTGGACTAACAAACCTCTTCCAAGAACCAAGTCTAGGGCTTGGACTAGGGCTAGGGCTAGGATTTGGCCAAGGGGGAGCTCTTGAGGGAAGGAGGGAGAGAAAAGAAGAAGAAAAGTGGAAATGAGAAAGAATGAGAGAGTACAGAGAAAATCATATATATACCAAGTGGAGTGTCACGTCCCAGTCCCAAAATATGCGAGACAAGAAAACGTAATAATGGCCAGCTACACATTCAACCAGACTGTTGTCCGACTCGAATATGTATAATTTGTTGTAATAAGATAATATGTCCATAATCCATAAATAATATCCATAACGCTAGCTACATACTATGAACTAAGAATATAAACAAACTATGAATGAGTAGATAAGAAGGCATCAAATACGATACCTGAATCCCGAAGAAGTATCCCCGATAACTCTATATTAGATCTCAGCATATATTTGGAAGGGAACCTGGTCCTCAGAGGGATATAACAAGGTACAAAAAATAGTATGCCAAAGTAAACCAGTAATAAAAAATATAATATGCCAGATGGTAAACTAGGATAACCACATAAGTGACACACAACCTTGAGGACAATATCCGACACATGGACTGCCTAAATATAAAATATAAATATCCGTAGCACCAGACACGAAATCTTCCAGTATGTAGAGAAGATCCATAGTACTAGACACAGAATCTCCCGGTAAGTAGATAGTAAATGCATAAAATATAATATGTGCGTAGTAGCCCAAATGCCTAGTAACGGTCCTCCCCATCCATACGACCTCACAAATTATATCCATAATGCACTAGGCTAGATCCTCTAACAAAGACAGTCGACTCATGATAAATCATAAAATATAAGACCAAAAGCTCCTAGAACCATATAGTGTCTGGTATCTCTGACAAGCTCAAGTACGAAAGTATACCTGATAAAAGTATGTGACAAGTGTCCTATGGTCCCGATATACCAAATTAGGAACGTCAACGATCTCCAGATAAAAATTACTAACTATCGATACCAGACGACATTGATGTACGTCTGCACCTGAATCTGACTCGTACGTAAGGCATCGACTAACGGGCTAAAGGGCAATGATATGATCACAAGATAAAAAGAATACTAGTAAACTGAAATATATATGGCAAGGTACACTTGCCTGGTCCCGGAAGCTAAATAAGGAGCTGGTCCAACATCCAAGTCCGCGGAGCCAAAAAGACCTAGAGAAATAATTTATAAATAATTATTAGGTTTTGATTTAACTCCCGGCCATATATATTATACTAGGTGGTGGTCAAAGAATAGATATATATGTAGCTAAGTTGCACACATAGACATGTTGAAAGATAAAACACCTATGAAAGATAGAAGCAACATAACAAAACTAGGTTGTCAAATCCTTCCTAGGCTTGCATACCCCAAAAAAATGACTTTCCCCACAAATAAGCACACAGTATGAGTTACCCTTCAAATATTCCATCAGTATTACTACTATCTTCATAAGAATGCTTACACTATACTCTAGTGATACCCGAACCACATAAGAGTCAGTCTCCTCCCATATCCTTTGACCATACACACAGTATATATATCACTCAATAACATCATGCAACCTCAAAATTCCTTGTTTATTCCTAACCTTACCTACTATTTTCTACTTATTAGTGAGCTATACATCATGTTTACACTCAACCTCATCACAACTGATCTTATTATTGATAACCATGTTAAACATATCAATACAAAAATCTATGCTCTTGTCTTTCTTAACTCTTTTCCAGCTTCATAGTTTTACTAAAGATACATGTGACCTCATGCTCCCATTATGTACTCAATCATATCCCCATTCTCTTTATTAGTGAAAGTATTTAATTTATATTCACACAATACCCAACTATACATGTATGCACGGTTCTCTTTTCTTCTCTTGATATTCCTATAACTCAAAAGAACAACCCAGTTTATGATTTTCATCACCCCCCATTAGGAGCTCTCTAAGTATCAATCACTAGTTTGTCAATGTTACATTTCCCAGCCGCATAAATCCCCAAATACATACCATTTATATTTTCAAATCTCATCCTCTCAATACTACACTCATAACACACATTAAGGAATTTCAATTACCATGCTAGGATTCCAGAGCTTAAGAAGAAAAGTGGAACATAGGTATACCTAATGAAGGTGGCCGAAGACTTACCGGTTGTCGTGATTCTTGTTCTTTATGGTAGTAATTAAAATTATGGTCGTTGATTGTGCTTATTTATTTATTTTTCTTCGATCTATATTATGTATAAAATCTTGTGGTAGTCATAGGATTGTTGTATCTTTAGATATGTGTAACTGTTTTGGTCTATCGCGGGAGTCTTCTCGCTGGAGAGTTTCTGTGCGGGAGGGTTTAATTTCCGTTGGCGATGGTTATTTTTGATACGGGACGAGATGCTATTTTTTAAGCAGTCGAGGAGCAATTAGATATTTTTCGATGAAGAAAAAGATAGATAAACCTTAAAAATTCTATGAAGTGCAACATTATGGATCCGACACTGTTAAGGAAGAAGCAGGATATATGGCCATAATATTGGATATTTATTTATTTATTATTGCTATATTTTTTTATTATGTTATGCATGTTTATTATTTTTTGAAAGTTTATTGTTAACTAAGCCTGCATTAATAATGGACAACATGGACATAATCAACTTGTAGAAAGACCCTCAATGTTAAATAACTAAGTGACAGAGAAAATTTATTTAGTATAAATCCTATGGTCCCCATTAATAGTTTGTATGTAATATAATTATACATGTGTGTTAGCTTTAGTGCCTTCCTCCATATTGGATGAGTCTAATTACGGATCACCAATACAGACTTTCTTAGGGATAATTATAGAAAATTATTTAGTGTGTGTTCACTTATCCGTCTAAAGGAACTCATAACGAAGTAATAAACTTATTATTAAGTAATTGTGTGCACTTAGATACAAATAATGGTATTCTCTCCATCGGAGTCACTGCTATTATTTGTAGCACCAAAGCAAGACCAACAAATTAATTTTATTTTTCATAAAGTTAGGTTGACATGAAAGTAAAATTAATAGGAAAGACCTCCTTGGACAAATGTTGAATTGGTATACGTCCACACTATATTAGCATACTAAATTCATGGTGTTTAAGGTATTTATGGATTTATTATTATTATTTTGAGAGAATTAATATTTATTTAATTTAAAAGTTTTTTTCCTACTTAATAGTTATTTATGTAATTCTTGAAAATTTTAAGAATGGTCTTTCAGTCCACTTATCGTGATACTTAAAGAAAATAAACTTACTGGTCCTAATTACATTGACTAGAAACGTAACTTGGATATTCTCTTAACTGCTGAAGAGTACAAATATGTACTTTATGAGGAATGCCCACCTAAGCCAGATGATGAATCTAATGAGGAGGACAAAGAGGCTCATAAGAAGTAGATAAAGGCAGATGATATGGCACAATGTTATATTCTGGCATCTTTGTCAAATGTGCTGCAACATCAACATCATGTCATGACCACAACTTATGATATGATGTACAACCTTAAAGAACTCTTCTGACATTAGAATAAGGTAGCTAGGTAGCTTGCTATAAAAAATTAATGGATGAAGGGACACCAGTAAGGGATCATATTCTCAAGATGATGGCCCATCTGAATGAGATAGAGATCCTTGGAGCTAAACTCGATAGGGAATCCCAGGTCAATATTATTCTCGAAACTCTGCCTAAAAGTTCTAAGCACTTTTGCCTTAAGTATAACATGAACATAATGATGTATACTTAGGAAGAACTTGCGAAAGAACTCCAGGTAGTTGAAGGTCTCTTTAGGCAGAATGGTCATGTTGTTGGCGCATTGTTCATGGCCGAACCTTATTTCGATAATCATCTAAACTTGGACTTGATATAACCGATGAACCGATGAGTGAGACAAACTGCTGCTACATCTACAGATTCAGAGATTGGTACTGCAACTTATTTTTATTACTTGTCAATATAATTTTTCTATTTATTGAGTATAGGAAAATATGTAAGTCGAGTCGCACTTGGAATTTAGAGGCTACCCAAAATATTTTTAACCTAGATTATTTGAACCAAAATATTTTGTGTTTTGAAAATAACCCATCCTTATTTCAAAACCAAGCTAGCCCAAACCAACCCAACCCAACCCCATTGAATTCTGACCTATTTTTTGAATATTATAACTCGGCACGAACGTAGCCCAAATTTGGTGCGAGTTTGAACTAAACTTGGTTCTCAGACCCAATAAACTTTTGTAACTAGTTCTTTCTGCTAACTCAGCTCCAACATTCAAAAATTTGAATATTTGGCATCCGAATTTGCCTCGAACTTGGTTTGCAAAATTGTTATAAATAGGGAAAGAATTCACCATTCCTATTGACTCCACTCACTTTCACTCTCTTATCTATTTCAAGCAGTGTAATTCAAGAGCCTTTTTATTTTTTAATCCCAAGCTATTTATAACTCCTAACCCTTAAGTGCCAGTGCGTTCTTGGTTAGAAGTTTTCAAGAGTTGTAAAAAGACCTTGTCAAGAAGGTCAACACTTCAACTAGAAGTATTTGAGCCCTTCGGATCAAAGCTCGTATCTGTACGAAGTTGCAAGCCTTCGGATCAAAACTTGTGTTTTACTTAATTGTGGATTTCAACTTCGAGTAAGAGTTCTCGGGACTGGACTAGTCTTCTCAGAGGAAAACCAGTATACATTATTGTATTTGCAACTGCTTCTCTATATATCTCTCTCTCTCTTCTTACTGTTATTTTATACTTATTTTGTTAGCTAGCTATCTTATTTTTTTATTGGGTAATTTTATTTTGCTGCATATACATGCACTCTATTCACCCACCTAGAGGTGCTTATTCGATCCTACAATTGGCATCAGAGCAGGTTATATTATACTTATGCTTAGATAATACACTCTAGAATATACCTGGCAACTATACGACCTCTTTTCACCAGCAGTGGTGAAGGTCAAAATCCAGATAGGCCACCTCTAATTGACAGAACTGATTATATTTATTGGAAAATATAGATAAATATTTTTCTTAAATCACTTGATTCTAATTTATGGTTATACATCATTAACAATTACAAAAAGGTTGACAAAGATGATGATGATTATACTGAAGAAGAAAAGAAGGTAGCAAGCCTTGATGCAAAGGCTATGTATGTTCTTTACTGTACTCTGGACAAGAATGAGTTCAATCACATCTCTACATGCAATACATCACATGAGATTTGGAAACTACTGGAAGCAACTCATGAGAGCTAAAAAAAATGAAGGGTGTGACTCCGAAGAAGAAGAAGAAAGTCCTAGCAAAGGATCACCTTTCTACAAGTATGCAAACATGAGCATATGGCACGAGAGCGAAGCTAGCGAGTCAAAATCAGAAAGCCCTCGACATACTACAGACTTATGCTTAAAGGTAAGCAAGGTAAAAGATGATCCTTTATTTGAAAAAATTTCTTATAATAAATTATCTGATGCTTTCAATAATTTATTTAAAGATTACAAAAAATTTAGGAATAATTATATGCAAGCTAGAAAAGATGTTTAGTCTTACCAGCTTGGGAATGAAAAAGCATACTTATTTATTGGACGAAGCTAAAGATACTTCCTTTTCTGACAACTCTGTTGAAATATCCACAATTAAGTTTAGATTGCTTGAAGCAGTTGAATGCGTTGATAAAAGCACTCAAGAAAATGCTAAACTTAAGGAAGAATTAGAATCAGAAAAGAATAAGTATTCTATTTCTTTTCTAACAACATACCGAGGCACCATGCTATATCCGATAGTTACGTGGGAACCATACCCCTCCCGATACAGTATTCCGTGGGCACCATATGTCACGCTCCAATTTTGCTAAGTCGATAATCGTCCCCCGGACGTGATGTCGTGCATGCGTAAGGCACACGTGAACAAGGCCTAGGCATAATGATATACTTTAGAACAAATGCAACAGAGTACGCAAATAAGATATCACACTTTGAGATAAGGAAATTTTTTCTTTTATTGATAATGAACATCGGTTTACAGACTTTTGACCCAAAATAGTAAAGAAGCCGCACGAGCTTACAAATTGGATGCAAAATGAGATAGTCGATCCATACATTACATCTTTTACTAGTATTTCAAAAGCACAAAACACCTTGGGTGCGAGTCAGCACCATCGCCTAATGGCTTCAAAAAAAAGTGAGAGCGAGCTCCTTCCTTGCTATATACTTGAGCTCCCAAAGGTCACAACACGAACGCATCTTGATTCAGTAAGGGTTGGAGAAAGTTTCAGCTCCTCCCCGCATCGCCTTGGCTCGAGAAATCTACTGCAACGAGGGTCAGTACTTCAAAGAGTACTAGTGAGGGCGAGCTAACCCAACTTACCAAAATCGATAAAAAATTTATATGAGCATGCAAAATTTTTATTATATGATATTTCTATCTTGCCTTAGTTCAATTCTTTGTATATGATAGAATAAAATGACATAACCAAATATGTCACCGCTCGGTGACTTTACCTGTACCGGCTGAACCACCTGTACAAAACTTACTATAAACTTCCCTGCCACGAAGACATAGTTAGTCTACACAGTTTAAATATACATAGCAATTACTTGGCCGGACTAGGGATGGGTCGGCTGCCATTCCGCCTCGGGTAGCTAGCCCTTGGCGGACACACGGACCCATCCAATGTTAGGACTACACTAGCAAATTTGTTCTACCCGGGTCGAAGCTATCCCAGTGCCCCGGCGATCGTTCATATAAAGACATCCCTTATGCACAAGTTGTCCAAGACCATGCCTCCTTAACCAACTAAGTTATCAATTGAAATACATATTCAAGAAATATAAGTAAATAAACTTTATACATTTCCCATAGTCTAGGCTACTTGCATAGTGATCCCATTTCCTTTTGCACCATACCTTGAACAGTTATAGATAAATGATTCCTAACTACAACTGATACAAAATAGTTATGTGTATAATGGACATGCATGCATCAATTTGATCGTTTGAAATTCTGTGTGACAAGTATTACTAGTATTTCAAGTCTACTTCTTCTATATTCTGACTCAATTTTATTATTTTGTATCGTTTGATCGGAATGCACAAATAAGTCAATCTATTTAGAATGAAGACTTGGAAGAAGAAAGCTAATCGAAGTAAAGTCACTCACAAGTTGGTAAACTAGGAGAGAAAATAGGAGATCTTTAAGACTCCACTTGTGCGTCGCATACCCGATTACCTGCACGTACCAACAGATGATCAATATCTCCTGCTTCAGTCTCTAAAGGTTCGATACGAAATATGAAATCCTAAGAATGAAGGTAATGAAATCCATCAAAACCGTTCAAGAAAACGTAAGTCATAAAACCAACAAGAAAGCAACCAAGCGGCATCAAAAATGGGCAAGAAAACCAGTACAACAGAAAGTCCCTTCTCGACTCTGCTGCCGAGTCCTTCCTTGAGGCATGATCCATTGAATATGGGACCTGATTCCAAAGAAACTAATCCATAACGAGGAAAAGATCTTGATTCAATCTGTCCCGATCGAACGATACCAAGTATTTCTTAGTCGCACTCCCCGAATAGGGGGAACGGGGCATTACATCATAACCATCTAACAAAAAGTTTTATCCTCGAAACTTAGGAATATAACCTACCCCTAAGGAATAATAAGGGAAACTTTTTGCTCATGTCAGATTCGAGTTTCCAGGTGGATTCTTCGACCGAGTGGTTTCGCCAAAGAATGCGCACTAGCGAGACTGCCCAATTCCGTAACTGCTTCTCTTTTCGATCCAAAATCTGATCGGGCTCTTTGACGTACGATAAGTCCGCCTGCAGATCCAGCTAACCAAAGTCTACCATGTGGTTTGGGTTATTCATGTACTTTCTAAGCTGTGAAACATGGAAAATATCATGCACTTCAGACAGGGCTGGTGGCAAAGCAATTTGATAGGCAACTGAAGTGACTCATATGAGAATTTTGAACAAGCCAATAAAGCTCGGACTTAACTTCCCTTTTACCCCAAATCTTGTAACTCCTCGCAAAGGCGAAACCTTTAAAAATACGTGGTCACCCTCGTGGAACTCAAGGGGTCAACGACGAATATCGGCATAGCTCTTCTGCCGGCTCTGTGCTACCTTTAAATTCTCTCGGATCAACCAAACCTTTTGGACTGTTTGTTCAACCAGTTTTGGCCCAAGGATTTGGTGCTTCCCAACTTTATTCCAACAGATCGGTGACCTACACTTTCGCCCATACAGAGCCTCGTACGGATCCATTTGGATGCTGGAATGATAACTGTTGTTGTATGCAAATTTGGCTAGCGGCAGGTAGACGTCCCAACTTGACTTTTAATCGATTACGTAGAGGCGCAGCATATCTTTTAGTAACTGATTCACTTGTTTTGTTTGGCTATCTGTTTGAGGATGGTAGGCTGAGCTAAAATTCAACTTGGTCCCATCGCTGACTGAAGGCTTTCCCAGAAACGTGATATAAATCGTCCTTTTTGATCTGATACTATGGAAACTGGCACTCCGTACAGCCGGACTATCTCATCAAGGTAGGTCTGGGCAAGGTAATTGGTGCTCCAAGTATTTTTGATGGCAATAAAGTGTGCTGACTTGGTTAACTGATCGACGATGACCAAGATTGCGTCGTTCCCCCATTGCGTCCTCGGCAAGCCAATAATGAAATCCATGCTTATATGCTCCCACTTCCATTTCGGGATAGCAAGATTCTGCATTTCTCCGCCCGGCCTCTGATGCTCTACTTTCACCCTCTGACAGGTTATGCATTACGATACGAAGAGCACCACATCTTTCTTCTTGCCGTGCCACCAGAAGATAGTGCGAAGGTCTTTATACATTTTGAAGGTCTTTATACATTTTTGTGCTCCCAGGATGGATCGTATAGGCTGCATAGTAAGCTTTCACAAGGATCTCCTTTCTGAGTTCTGAGTCATTGGGGACGCATAGCCTTCCCTTCACTTGTAACACTCCATTCTCATATACTGTAAAGTCATTTGTCTTCCCCGCTAGAATCTGCTCGCACATTTTTCTTAGGAATGGGTTGTCCCTCTGAGTAGATGTGAACCTCTCTATCAGGTTGGGTACAAATCATATCTGAGCAACCCGCGCGACTTGATATTGAATTCGGAGTTCGATGCCCATCTCTTCTAAGTCCCTTTGTAACCTGCTATCAATGGACAGGGATCCCGCAAAGACTCGACTCAACGCATCCGCTACCATATTTTCCTTACCAAATGTGTAGTCTATCGTCAAGTTATAATCCTTTATTAATTCTAGCCAACATCACTGTCGTAGGTTAAGATCCGCTTAGGTAAATAAGTACTTCAAACTTTTGTGATTGGTATAAATTCGGCAAGCCACTCCATAAAGGTAGTGTCGCCACAATTTTAGCCTGAATACAATTGCTGCTAACTCCAGATCATGCATGGGATAATTCTTCTCATACTTTTTTAGCTGTCTGGATGCATAGGCTATCACCCTATCCTGTTGCATAAGTACACACCCTAAGCCCTGTCCTGATGCGTCGCTGGAGATTTGGAATCCCGAGGTCTCATCTGGTAGTGCAAGTAATAGGGCAGAGGTGAGGCAATGCTTTAACTCTTCAAACGAGGCTTCACAGTCGGAGAACCACTCAAACGTAACTCCCTTCTGTGTGAGGTGAGTCAGAGGTGATGCTAATTTGGAAAAATCCTTTACGAAATGCCTGTAGTAGCCCGCTAGCCCGAGTCTCACTGACGGATGCAGGTCGCTTGCACTCGACGATAGCCTGATCAATTTTCTTTGGATCAACTAAAATGCCTCCAGCAAAAATGATGTGCCCGAGAAAAGAAACACTGCTCAGCCGGAATTCATACTTACTCAGTTTCGCATATAACTTATTGTCCTGAAGGGTCTGTAGTACGGTCCGCAAGTGCTCTGTATTCTCTTCCCCATTCTTCAAGTACACCAAGATATCATCAACGAACACAACTACAAATTTATTGAGATAAGGCTGAAACACATGGTTTATTAAGTCCATAAAGGCGGAAGGGGCATTAGTTAGTCCGAACGGCATCACCAAAAACTTATAGTGGCCGTAATGAGTGCGAAAAGATGATTTTGGCACATTGTCCGATTTAATCCTAAGTTAATGGTAACCCAAGTGAAGATAGATTTTCGAGAATATCGTTGCACCTTGCAGTTAATCGAAGAGGTCATCTATCCTAGGGAGAGGATACTTGTTTCGAACAGTGGCTTTATTCAATTCTCGATAGTCAATGCAGAGCCGTAACGAGCCATCATTTTTCTTAACAAACAACACAGGCACACCCCATAGAGATACACTAGGACAGATATACCCATGATCTAGCAATTCTTGCAACTGAATCTTTAACTCCTTTAGTTCTGCCGGGGTCATTCGATACGGAGTCTTGGAAATTTGTCGAGTTTTATAAACCCCCTAGACCAAAATTAGGCCTACTTAGCTTAGATAGAGAGACTAAGACTAGTTTGAATCTAATTAGAAATAGAACACTGTGCTTTATATGATTTTACAATATTTATATATCACTTAGTTCACCTTACCATTGCTTCGATAATTGGAGCACTACACTAGCCATTGCCTTCCTACAAATTTTATACCCTTGTCCTAGACGTGCTAGTCTTCCATTCTGACCTTTGTGTAACTTATAAATATGCTCTCTTGTGCTACATTTTAATCGCACAATATTTGTTGTAGACATTTATTCTTAATTCTATATAAATTTAACTTTGTATCCTTATGTGTTCCAATCAAAATTTGGAGACACAATCTTGACCCATTTTGTGCAACCCAAACTATGATAATATTCTATTCTGAGTCCTCTACGTCCATGACACTTATGTCCCACCTAATTTTAGCCCCATGTACTTCTAATTAATTTTAGAACACCATTTGTATTAATTTTAATTAATTTAATCTAATTTCCATCTTTGTGCAATTTTTATCTGTTAGGGACTTTTATGCAAAAGTGTATTAGGTGAACACACCCCATTGGACCAAACACAAGTAGAAACCCTATTTTCCTTCATTGATTGGTCATGTAATTTTTCTCCATGAATTTGGAGTATATAGCACTCAACATCAATCCTCATCAAACCTTGGCCCTCCATTTTGGAAATAAACCAAATCTTAGCCTTTGAAATTCTACATGTAAAGCCAAGGCCCCTTTCCAAGGAGGTTGACTAGGCCTAGCTCCCTAGGTCAACCTTAAACCCTATTCCCCACATATAAATACAACTTTTTTCTTTTTCCTTTTTTATTACTTCACCATCACCCCTAACCTAAACCAGCCGACACCCCTCTCCCTCTACTGTTCACCGCCACCCCTTACTGCATCCTCGCAGGAGCCCAGTCTTGCCAGCACAGCCGCCTTCCTGTACATTCCTGGCCATTCTCGCCGGAGCCGGCCATCCCGACCCCGCTGAACCATTCCTCGATGACAGCAGCGCCTGAACCAACCGCCTCCCTCCATCTTCTCCGGTCGTCTTCCTCGCACCCTCATCGTCCCCGCTGGCCTCCTCCACCGCGGAATGACCCAGTCCGCCGAGTCCTCCAACCCGACGACGAGGAACAGCACCCAACTACCGGCCAACCTGATCCCAGAGCGCAGCCAAGCTCCCTCTCATGAGACCTCCGCCATCACCACCAGACCTCCCCTATCAACCCACACCCACAGCACAACCGTGCCACCGCTGCCATTCGCCTGTCCCGACCACCCTCTTCTTCTCTGCCTCTTCCCCGGCCATCTTCCTGATTCCCCACCTAAAAACCACCATCTCCTCCACCTTCTTCTCCGGACCACCACCATCATTTCCTCCCCGACTTCTTCTCCTCTCCCTAACTCCGGTGAACCACCCCGCTCATCCCTGACCCGACAGCACAACAGCCACCCGGCCACCTCCACCCTGACTCCTCTTCTCCACCGTCATTATCTCCGTCGACCTCCCCGCAGAGCACCGCCACCTCTCCTCCCTGCTCTTTTTTTCTCCTCGCCTGATGATGAGAACATAAAATTTATATTTTTATTCCTTAATGTATACTCCTTTATGATCATTTGATGTCTAAAGATACTCATTATTTTTATATTTTGATCTAGGATACAATTGGAGTCACTAAATGCAAAATGGAGCTAATTATCAATTCTGGACAATTCTGACACCTTGTAGAAAAATGGTCATAACTTGCTCATCCGAAGTCCAATTGAGCTGATCCAAATTTATTCAGTAAGCTAAGTGATAGAGGTACAATTTTGATGTTTTGAGTTTTCCGAGATTCTGGTTGCCTCATGGACTAAATCAGGCTTGAAGTGGAGTCAACTATGCAGTACACGAAAAGTGGAGCTGAATTAACCATTTCCTAACTTGTTCAAAGATTTTATTTTATTGTTTGGGTTGTTGTAACTCTTAGATGATTTGTGGGAAGATATTGTTATCTTCAAACAACTAATTTAGAGTGTATAAAAGGGGTAGAGATCAGGAGAAAATAGAGAACAATACACAACTCTTCTTCCTCTTCTCCAATATTCTTTTGAAGTTTTCATGAACGTGCGGAGCTAAAAGTCTTGTTGGTCGAAGGAAACAGAAGCCTTGGAATCAATAAAATTATGAGATCTAAATTATTTCATATGTTTGATTTATGCTTTGAGTATTGAATGTTTTTCTTTGCTTACTTTCATGATTGTTTTGTTTAATTACTAGGAGGCCTACTAGTCTATTATCCATTTTGATCTACTGCTAAATTAGACATCAAATCCATAATTGTTTGATTTTTCTAATTTATGAAGCAACCAAGATTTAATGAACTGCTTGTTTTATTAGATCTTAGGAGAAAAACTTTTGACAAAATTAAATGCAACCGCTTGTGCTTGTGTTGTTTTGCTTTATCGATCTCTTCGTTTTTTAAGAAATTACTAGATTAAATCTTCAGTGCTTTTCTTGGATTATTTAGTAATTAAAGATAATTAGATCGCTTGTTTCTAATTATTTAAGCCTAAGAGAGATAGAAAATACTTCCAGCGGTGAATATTCAAAGTATGATAATTTTTGTTTGCATCAATGATAAATTTTAAGATTCCAATGGTGGATGTTGACTGAGACCAACATTTTTTCTTTTAATTATTTTAATACTTTAATTGTTTTTAGCTCTTTTTAATTTGCTTTGATCCAAAACTCTTCCTTCCATCTTATTTTACATAGCATAAAGATCAAACTAATTACTCTTCGTGAGAACGATCCATACTCTCACTACTACATATTATTTCAAGAGTAAAGGTTTTATTTTTGGGTGCCTACGATAGCACAACAAATTTTGGCGCCGTTGCCGGGGAGTAATTTTAGTTAATTTTTGTGCTTTTGTGATCTTTTCTTATAATTAAATTATTTTTGTTTATTAGCAAACAAAAAAAACAAAAAAAACAAAAAATTATTCTCATATACTTTTCTGGATTGCTTGCTATTATTTTATAACTTGTTTATGATTGCAACTCGATCTTCTAATCAAAGTAATTTTTAGAGTGATCTAGAAATAGAAAGAACTCTGCGCAGGTTAAGAAAGGAAGCTCAAAGAAACTCTAACGAGAACGACCCTGCTACGGATTCCTTACTCTCTTACAAATCTAATCCTGAAGAAGAGGAAGTCATGGCCGCAAATAGAACTTTGAAAGAACTTGCAGCCCCTAATTTGAACCAACACCCTTTATGCATTATATTTCCTACTTTAGATGCTACTACTAGTTTTGAATTAAAATCTGGACTAATACATTTATTACCGACTTTTCATGGCCTTGCAGGTGAAGATCCTCACAAGCATCTAAAGGAGCTTCATGTGGTATGCACAACTATGAAACCTACGGGGGTATCCGAAGAGCAAATCAAATTAAGAGCCTTTCCGTTTTCTTTAAAGGATTCGGCTAAGGATTGGCTCTATTATCTACCCTCTGGGAGCATTATAACATGGAACGAAATGAAAAGACTATTCTTGGAGAAGTACTTTCCCGCTTCAAGGGCGGCCAATATCCGAAAAAAAAATTGTGGGGTAAGGCAACACAATGCAGAGTCTCTCCACTAGTACTGGGAACGTTTTAAAAAATTATGTGCAAGTTGCCCCCATTATCAAATTAGCGAGCAGCTACTTATCCAGTACTTCTACGAAGGCCTTCTACCAATTGATAGAAGCATGATAGATGCTGCTAGTAGAGGAGCTTTGGTAGATAAAACTCCTGAGGCCGCAAGAAATTTAATTGCAAATATGGCGGCAAATTCTCAACAATTTGGCACTAGGCTAGATCTTCCATCTAGGCATGCTAACGAGGTAAATATTTCTTCCTTAGAACAACAAATTGCTAGTTTAACATCTCTTGTTCGTCAAATGGCTGTAGGTAACATGCAAACAGCAAAGGCTTATGGGATTTGTTCAATAGCAGGACATCCAACTGACATGTGTCCAACTCTTCAAGAGGAGTCCAATGAATAAGTGAATGTGGTAGGTGCTTTCCCTGGACAACCGCAAAGGAAGTACGATCCATATTCAAACACTTACAATCCAGGATGGAGAGATCATCCCAATTTTAACTATGGAAATCCACAAACAAATCATCCTGTCAATCAAAATCGTCCAAGTTACCAACAGTACAAGCAGCCATATCCTAAACAACAATCAAACCAAACTTCTAACTCTGGTATGTCTTTAGAAGATATTGTTAAGTCTTTTACCACTAATAATTTACAATTTCAACTGGAGACAAGGGCTAGCATTCAAAGCTTGGACAATTAAATGAGCCAAATGGCTACAATAATTAATAAGCTAGAGGCACAATGTTCTGGAAAACTACCATCTCAAACGATAGTAAATCCTAAAGAAAATACAAGTGCAATCGTTTTGAGAAGCGGTAAAGAGGTTGACATTCCAGTAAAAGAAGCACCTACAACGTCAAAATAAGAAGAAGAAAAAAGTACCGTGGTAGACATGAACGTCCCCAATGATGATGAGGTACCCAATTGTAAGTTTTTACCCCTTTGTGATTATAAGCCAGTACCTCCTTTTCCTCAAGCTTTAATAGAATATAGAAAAATTGAACAAAATAATGAGTTATATGAGACTTTTCATAAATGTGAGATAAATATTCCACTTTTAGATGTTATCAAGCAAGTACCTCGCTATGCTAAATTTTTAAAAGAATTGTGTACAATAAAGAGGAAACAAAAGCTTAAAGGATATAAAAAGGTAAAAGTTGGGGAGAGTGTTTCTGCAGTAATTCAACAAAAACTTCCTACGAAATGCAAAAATCCTGGAATATTTACTATCCCTTGTAAGATAGGTAACAATAAATATGAGAAAGCCATGTTAGATTTAGGAGCTTCTATCGATGTCATAACATATTCTATATATGAATCTTTAAATCTTGGACCTCTGAATAAAACTAGTGTTGTGATTCAATTGGCTGATAGATCTAATGCCTATCCTAAGGGAGTAGTCGAGGATGTTCTTGTACAAATTGATAATTTAGTTTTTTCTGCTGATTTTTATGTGCTTGATATGGAAAATGGCGATCAAACTGCTCCAATTTTATTAGGAAGACCATTTTTAAAGACATCCAAGACTAAGATAGATGTTCATAGTGGCACACTTACTTTGGAATTTGATGATAAAATTATTAAATTTAATATTTATGATGCCATGAAATATCCTGATAATGATAATACTGTTTATTCTATTGATGTGGTTGATTCTTTAGCATATGATATTTTTAAACTTGATGGCAAAGATGTATTGGAAGTGGCCATTAGTGAGCATCTTGAAAAAGAGCATAAGGAGTTAGCTTTGAGTTCTGATTTGCAGGAAACTGTTGCAGCATTGAATGATTTTCCAAAAATACAACAATCAGGTAACGTTTCTTATATTTCATTACCAATTTCTAACAAGAGACCTTTACCCTCTATTTTACAGGCCCCTATTCCAGAATTGAAGCCTCTCCTTAGTCACCTCAAGTATGTATTCCTTGGAGATGGAGAAACATTACCAGTGATCATCTCCAATAAACTTAGTGCACCACAGGAAGAATAGCTTGTTCAGATCCTTAAGGAGCATAAGATGGCTATTGGTTGGACAATTGCGGATATAAAAGGAATTAGCCCATCTACATGCATGCATCGCATCTTACTTGAGGAAGGAGCAAAACCTTCCCGTCAACCGAAAAGAAGATTGAACCCACCCATGATGGAGGTAGTAAAAAAGGAGATCCTAAAACTTCTTGAAGTTGCAGTGATCTATCCTATTTCGGATAGCCAGTGGGTTAGCCCGGTGCAAGTGGTTCCTAAAAAGACCGGGATAACTGTCATGAAGAATCAAAATGATGAGTTAGTTCCCACTCGTGTCCAGAATGGGTGGAGGGTTTGTATAGATTATAGAAAATTAAATGCTGAAACCCGAAAGGACCACTTTCTTTTACCTTTTATTGATCAAATGCTTGGAAGGTTAGCTTGTCATTCTTACTATTATTTTCTTGATGGTTATTCAGGTTATTTTCAAATTGCAATTGCTCCGGAGGATCAAGAAAAGACAATTTTTACATGCCCATTTGGAGCTTTTGTATATTGTCGTATGCCATTCGGTCTTTGCAATGCCCCAGCTACTTTCCAAAGGTGTATGGTTAGCATATTTTCAGACTATGTTGAGCATATTATAGAAGTATTTATGGATGATTTCACAGTTTATGGAGACTCTTTTGATAAATGCTTGCATAACCTTACACTTGTTCTTCAAAGATGCATAGAAACTAATCTTGTGTTAAACTCTAAAAAATGCCATTTTATGGTTGACCAAGGTATAGTTTTGGGTCATATTGTTTAATCTAAGGGAATTGAGGTAGATAAAGCCAAAATCGATATTATTCAATCTTTACCTTATCCCTCCAGTGTGCGGGAAGTTCGTTCTTTTCTTGGACATGCAGGTTTTTACCGAAGATTCATCAAAGACTTCTCCAAAATAGCATTACCCCTTTGCAAGTTGCTACAAAAGGATGTAGCTTTTGAATTTGATGAAGCATGTAAAAAGGCATTTGATACACTAAAGAAACTATTAACTTCTACCCCAGTTATCCAGCCCCCTGATTGGAATGTGCCTTTCAAGATAATGTGTGATGCAAGTAATTATGCAGTAGGTACTGTTTTGGGTCAAAGGATTGGAAGAGCATCTTACGCCATTTATTATGCTTCAAGAACTTTGAATGAGGTGCAGAAAAATTATTCTACTACTGAAAAAGAACTTTTAGCTGTTGTTTTTGCTTTAGAAAAATTTTGATCTTATTTGATTGGTACTAAAGTAATTATTTATTCTGATTATGCAGCTCTTCGCTATTTGATGACGAAGAAAGAGGCAAAACCAAGGTTAATTCGATGGATACTTCTCTTAAGTGAATTTGATTTGGAGATCAAAGACAAAAGAGGGGAAAAAAATTGTGTTATAGATCATTTAAGTCATTTAGTTCATATGGAGGATGAACTTTGTCTACAAGAAACATTCCCTGATGAGCAATTGTTTGCTTCAAGTGTGACATTGCCTTGGTATGCAAATATTGTAAATTATTTGGTTACTAATATGTTTCCTTCTGGGTTGTCAAAGGCTCAAAGAGATAAGATCAAAAGTGATGCCAAATACTATATATGGGATGACCCATACTTGCGGAAGCACTATGCAGATCAAGTGATAAGAAGGTACGTTCATGAAAATAAAATTATTTCAATTCTCACCTTTTGTTATTCTTATGCATGTGGAGGACATTTTGGAGCGAAGAGGACGGCAAGAAAAGTATTATAATGTGGTTTCTATTGGCCGTCTTTATTTCGTGATTCATATTCTTTTTGTAAAATATGCAACAATTGCCAAAAGACAGGTAATATATCTCAAAGGAATGAAATGCTACAAAATCCTATACTATTTTGTGAAATTTTTGATGTTTGGGGCATCGATTTTATGGGACCGTTTCCTGTATCTTTTGGTTATGTTTATATTTTGCTTGCTGTTGATTATGTATCAAAATGGGTAGAAGCTAAAGCTACTAGGACTGATGATTCTAAAGTTGTTTCAGATTTTATCAAATCTAACATATTCTCCAGGTTTGGGATTCCAAGAACCTTAATAAGTGATCGAGGCACTCACTTTGCAATCGAACCGTGGAGACATTGCTGAGAAAGTACCATGTGACCTACAAGGTGTCAACTGCATATCATCCACAAACTAGTGGACAAGCGGAAGTGTCAAATAGAGAGATCAAGTCCATCATTAAAAAGACGGTCAATCCAAGTAGAAAAGATTGGAGTTTGCGCTTGGATGATGCTTTATGGGCGTATAGAACTGCATACAAGACGCCTATCGGTATGTCACCTTACCGGTTGGTGTTTGGAAAACCATGCCATCTTCCTGTTGAGTTAGAACACAAGGCTTATTGGGCTATCAAGAGTTTCAATATGAAGGCATATGAAAATGAAGAACATAGGAAGTTACAACTACAAGAGTTGGAGGAAATTCGCAATGACGCCTATGAGAATGCTAGAATTTATAAAAAGAAGACGAAGGATTTTCATGACAAGATGATCTCTAGGAAGGTGTTTCAAGTTGGTCAAAAAGTCCTCCTATACCAGTCACGACTTTATCTGTTTTCGGGTAAATTGCGTTCTCGTTGGATTGGACCTTTTATTGTTACTAATGTTTTTTATCATGGTACAGTTGAAATTCAAAGTTTAGCAACTTCCAAAGTGTTCAAGGTAAATGGCCAAAGGCTCAAGCTTTTCTATGAAGGTTTCAAAGTAAAGAATGTGGATGAATTGGACCTTGAAGATCCAATTTGTACCAATTGAAGGAGGAAACATCCACGACAATAAACAGAGGCAACCCAAGGGGAGTTTGTTCTTATTCTTATTCTTTCTTTTTTATTTTATTTTTTTATTTTATCTTTTCCTTGCATTTCACCTTACATTGGGGACAATGTCAGTTTTAAGTGTGGGGGAGGGGATTTACTTTATTTTAAGTATTTTTAGTTCGCTGTTTTTCTAAAAGAAAAAATAATAATAATAATATTTTTTAAAAAGAATTTTGGTTTTTGGTTTTTAATGATTTTTGGTTGTGTATGTCTTGAGTAAGATTCAACTAGATTTGAAAAATTCGTAACATGATTGAATAAATAATTTTTTTTCAACTTAAAATTAATTAGTCTAGTTATTTTTTATTGAAAATGGTAGTATCTAAATTGGTAGACAAAAACCAGTGAGGATTTGAGCCTTTAGACTGACACATCAGTCTCATTATTCTTTCATGAGAGATATTCTTTCACTGATTTGTTTCTCTAGAACTTGCTTTGATTCTCTTCGAGGTCACATTGACACATGCATTCATGAACATGATTAAGGCCATCTTTGTTATGCGTTACATAAGCCAAATAGCCAACCTAGTAATTAATTTTCTATTTGTTGAACCCCTTTGAGCTTTATTGCTTTTTTTTGGTATACCCACATTACAAGCTTTCAACCAATAATATTTATACCTTTACCCAAGTCGCAAAGCTAGTGGAGCATTGTTGATCATTATGATATGTATGGGTGTACAAAAAATAAGAGTGGGGGTGTCTAAATTTGTGGTTTGGTTACAACCAACAAAATGGAACATATTTTCATCCTCAAATTTCCTAAGTTCCATTATTGTTATAAAAAAAAAAAAAAAAATTAGGGTGGAAGTTGTTTTACATTGTTTAAATGCTTTAAAAGCCAAATTGAAGATGTTGCAAAATGAAGTGATTGATTTTACATATTTTATATTGAGATTGAGTTAATTCAATTTTGCTCCACTAGTTTTGATGGCTTTTGAGCTACACTCCCAAATATATCCCACCTTAATCCTAAGCCATGTTATAACCCATAAAAAGTTTTTGTGATTTCCTTGATTTCAGGACTTTAGCGTCTCATTGCGGGCTGTGTTGAACGTAACTATAGGTTCTCCACCTTGAACTGAATGTCTGATCCCTCCTTCTCGGTCCCCTTATGATTTATGTTATGCATGTGATCCCAGTGGTGGAGAATGAGAAAATATGCAAGCTTATGGTAGATAATTTCTTTTGGAATGAATTTGAGTGAAATATATACCTTCAAACACATGAGAGTTGAGTATTTATACTTGAGATTCTACCTATTTAGTTTACTCTATTTTTCAAGTAAAAATATCTACTAAGTAATTAGAAGTTGTTTAAAAATATATGTTCATGATATGTTATGAGTTTTGAAGAGCTTGGTTATTTTTTATTGATGACATTGCAACCTTGATTTCTTTTTGGAAAAATAAATTAGAGTTTCGCCCGAGGACAAGCAAAAGTTAAGTATGGGGGTATTTGATGAGAACATAAAATATTATATTTTTATTCCTTAATGTATACTCCTTTATGCTCATTTGATGTCTAAAGATACTCATTATTTTTATATTTTGATCTAGGATGCAATTGGAGTCACTAAATACAAAATGGAGCTAATTATCAATTCTGGACAATTCTCATAACTTGCTTATCCGAAGTCCAATTGAGCTGATCCAAATTGATTCGGAAAGCTAAGTGATAGAGATACAATTTTAATGTTTTGAGTTTTCCGAGATTCTGGCTTCATCATGGACCAAATCAGGCTTGAACTTGAGTCAACTATGCCGTGCACGAAAAGTGGAGCTGAATTAACCATTTCCCAACTTGTTCAAAGATTTTATTTTATTGTTTGGGTTGTTGTAACTCTTAGAGGATTTGTGGGAAGATATTGTAATCTTCAAACAACTAATTTAGAGTGTATAAAAGGGGTAGATCAGGAAAAATAGCGAACAACACACAACTCTTCTTCCTCTTCTCCAATATTCTTTTGAAGTTTTCATGAATGTGTGGAGCTAAAAGTCTTGTTGGTCGAAGGAAACAGAAGCCTTGGAATCAATAAAATTGTGATATCTAAATTATTTCATATGTTTGATTTATGCTTTGAGTATTGAATGTTTTTCTATGCCTACTTTCATGATTGTTTTATTTAATTACTAGGAGGCCTACTAGTCTATTATCCATTTTGATCTACTGCTAAATTAGACATCAAATCCATAATTATTTGATTTTTCTAATTTGTGAAGCAACCAAGATTTAATGAACTGCTTTATTTTATTATATCTTAGGAGAAAAACTTTTGACAAAATTAAATGCAACCGCTTGTGCTTGTGTTGTTTTGCTTCATCGATCTCTTCGTTCTTTAAGAAATTACTAGATTAAATCTTCAGTGCTTGTCTTGGATTATTTAGTAATTAAAGCTAATTAGATCGCTTGTTTCTAATTATCTAAGCCTAAGAGAGATAGGAAATACTTCCAGCGGTGAATATTCAAAGTATGATAATTTATGTTTGCATCAATGATAAATTTTAAGATTCCAATGGTGGATGTTGACTGAGACCAACATTTTTTCTTTTGATTATTTTAATACTTTAATTATTTTTAGCTCTTTTTAATTTGCTTTGATCCAAAACTCTCCCCCCCATCTTATTTCATATAGCATAAAGATCAAACTAATTACTCTTCGTGGGAACGATCCTTACTCTCACTATTACATATTATTTCAAGAGTAAAGGTTTTATTTTTGGGTGCCTACGACAGCACACCACCTGAGCTCCGACTCCGGCAGCCTCGACATCAACATCATCATTACCATTATCATCCTCATCATCATCATCATCATCATCATCACCATCATGATTCTCATCATCATCATCATCATCATCATTCTCATCATCATCATCACCATCATCATTCTCATCACCATCATCATTCTCATCATCATCATCATCATCATCATCATCATCACCATCATCATTCTCATCATCATCATCATCACCATCATCATTCTCATCATCATCATCATCATCACCATCAATATCATCATCACCATTATCATCCTCTGTCATGCCCCAGTCCTAAAAATACGTAGGACTAGGACACGTAAGCATGCCAGCCGCATGGATATGGCAACTCCAATATATGGAAACCAAATCCACACGTACGCTGTAATATGAATATCAAATCCACAAGTGGTATAACTGTAATATAAGTCACAGGGTAAAATCTAAATCTCATCCACCAAAATCATATAGAAATAAATAAACAGTATCGATGAAACTAGATCTCAATAAGAAGTATCTAGGATGATCGTTGGATGGAAATAAATCTACTACCAACTCGAATAGGAAAGGTAAATACAATATAAGTACAACACAATCAAACCCAATATAAGTATACCAGCTATCGATCACGGCTCAAAGAGAAGACATCCACTAAGTATATACAACCATCCAAATCTGCGCTCCTGCAAATACTCAAGAACAGATACACCTGGCAGCGGACCAGGTCCTCAGAGGGACGTAACAAGATACAAAAAATACGAGCCAACTTGAATACAATAAACATGCATATAATTTGAAAATAAATAAGTACGCTGTACAAGACAATATATATGAATGCAAATGAGGACAACTTTTTGACGTATGGGCAAGGGTAGTCTACTCGATCTAAGCCTCACAACTCACACACCCGTCTAGAACATCAGAAATTGACATACCTCTGGGGTAGCGACCATCGCGACTCTACAGAAATCGACATACCTCTGGGGTAGCGACCAGCGCGACACACGCCCGTAGTGCGAACTATATACTACGGTTTACCAGAGTGGTAAAAAGCCCATACACCTAATGATTGTCCTCCCATGATACTAGGTGCCATGTGTGTGTCAACATATCTAATACATAGTAATGACTGAAGAAAAACTACACATGCAAGAACTATACAGAAATGAAATAAATAAAAAGAAATATAAATAGCATGCAAAGTACTATAAATAATTTGGCAAGGTATCTTGTCTGGGGTCCTGCTGCTGGTATGAATCAGAGTCCAAGTCACAGTCCAAATAGCCTATGTATTACAAATTTATCACGTCAAAAGATAATTTATTTTAATTTATTTAATTCTGGAATAATTACTCTAAAATCCTATTTTAATCTTATTATTCTAATTTTTATGTTAATTCCTAAATTTTGTCCAAAGAAACTAAATTTTATCAACTCGAGACTCATGGCACGCAAATCGAGGCGATCTGTTGATCGAAAAGTCAACCGACACAAACTCAATTTTCATGCATGATTTCCTGTAGATTTTAGCGTCAAAAACATGCTAGAATTTACGGCTCGTCCGAATTCAAATTCGTTTGGAAATTATGGCACATACAAATTTTGTATTGTGCACCGATGGTTAAATTCTAACCTAGAAGTTCTACAGAATTAACAGTATGTAAATACTTCGAATTAAATTCTGGGAAAAATATATGTCGATGATCTCGACATTAGCTTTCTGAAACTTTAAACGGTTCGTGATTCTGATTCCGGGTTCTCCCGAAATTGCGAAAACATCAAAATACGTCTATTTTCGGACATGCTGTGCTCTACGAATTTTCCAGAATTTAATACTAATAATTTAGAAAAACAATTTATATAATCAGAAAGCTAACCTCATTATCATTCTAACAAAAAAACTAGGCCTCGTTTGGAGTCCGGAGCTATGTGCAATGGCTTCTGGAAGATGAAGGAACCCTAGATGACAATTCTCCAAAAATCGGCTGAAGAAAAACCCTAGAAATTAATATCTAAACTATTATATATATATATATAGGAGAGAGAAAGTGTAGTCGCGGCTCACAGCGCGCCATGTGGCAGCCATCCGTCCAGCCCCGCCCAGATCGAACGGTCGCAGTTCGATGCGGCTCGGCTCAGCTGAGTCCGAGTCGAACTCGGTCTTGGCTCGGCTCGAGGTCGGCTCGGCTCGGCTCGCACCCACTCAGCGGTCACTGACAGGCGGTCCCGGCACTGTTCACTACTGGAGGCAGACAGGCGGGCCCCCTGTTTGCTGACTGGGCAGAATTAATTACTTTTTGGATTTTTTTTTCAGAAATTAGTTTTTAATTCAGTTTTTCATAATTAACTCGTAATAAATGCTAAAAATAATCAAAAAATTCCCAAAAAATTCTAGAAAATATATTTTATTATTTAGAACCTAAAATAAAATTTTGGGATATTTTTAATTAAGTTTGAACATAAAATAAATTCTTTAAAGTCCTCAAAAATTAGTGTTACTAGTTTTCAATTAACTAAAAATTATGGAAAAATCCCAATAATCTAAAATAGCCTAAATAATTCTAAATAAATATTTCTATAAGTAAATATACTAAAGAAATTATTTTCTAATTAACTAAGATAATACTCTAAATAAATTCAACATCTATAATAAATATAATAATATAAAATATACACAAATACCTATTTTGGGTGAGAGAGTTTACAATCTACCCAACTTAAAATAATTTCATCCTCAAAATTAAAATAAGGCATAATTTGTTAAATCCTTCACATTCGTACATAAGGTACGTCAATCGTAATCTCTTCCAAAAATTTAAATAACAAAATCTATTCAAATCTATCGCGATCACTTCAAAATTAAGATAACCACTGTTTAAATCAAAATTCAACCTGTCATAATCTCTTCTCGATTTTTAAATAATCAACATCCAAATCTAACTCAAGTCTATATGACATCCCACATCAAAATTTATATCATAATTTTTAACTATCATAATCTCCTCTAGACTTTGAACAATAAACAATTCTAATCAAATCTTATTCCTATTCTTAACTTAAGAATTTTGTACTATTCAAATATTTAAACTCAATTTACATCCTCAATATTTCAAATAGGTGACCCAACAATCAAAATTAAACTTTTAATTTAAATCATCAAATTATAAAATTTAAATCTAATTAACCAATTGTTCAAGTCTAAAATTCTATATTTATCCTCAAAATTTAAATCGATGATTCATCCTTCAATATTTAAAATTTAAATCATGTGCTCAAAGTATAAATATTTGGTCCGCAATATCAAGATTTTAAAATTCGTTAAATCCTCATTATCTTAATCCTTCTTTTAAAATTTCTCAAAATTAAAATGACTTGAATCTCCCAATCTAATCTTACTTGATCACAATCTAAAAGAAATTCCTCTCAAGTTGACAATGCACTGCTACCCAACTTAGAATTTATCCATCTATCACAGAAGGCTATATACTTTAAGAAAAATATTCCTTAATTTATTTACTCATGTCATTCAATCCTCAAAACTTAAACGCCGATTATATCATATATAATATGTCCTTAATTACAAAATAATAATCCTCAAGTATGTGATCGGCCTACGGGGTATATCTAGTACTCTCTGTGTATTAAACTTATACCAAGCACGAGGTTTCGTCTTTCCGAAATAAGGGAAGACGGAGATCAATAATAAAGAGTTCAAGGGCGAGGTAATAGAATAGAAGTATTGGGATCAAGGCGTTTCAAGAATTCAAATAGGAATTGTCAAAGCAGTTGTGGATTGAAGTCCTATTTTGGTAATGCCTATCCACATGCTCGCATCGGTACAGTTATGTAACGGATACAATATGCTTAGACATATCTAGAGGGCAAGTACATGTGTCTACTAGTCAACTATATATCTCAATCCACGTAAAGTATTATTGCGAAGGACGAATCAAGCGCACTATGGTTGATCAGACCGTAATACACTGATTCTGAATTGTATTATTGTGGGCCTCCCCAATAATACATATGTCATGAACAAGCTCAATAAAGAATAAGCTTACAAAAACTAGGCTATAATAGCAGCATAAGTCAAGGTAGTACAGCAAATATAAGTACGCTAGATGATGATGAAAGGAGGTACAATTTAATTCAAGTTCACAAAAACAAAAACAACTAAACAACAATAATAAAAGACTCTACAATCCCTACAGTTATCATACAATCTCCTTGTCTAAGTCGCTAGTCGACCAAATAGGGGCAAGGACCTCTAAATTCTATCGTCTGAATAAACATTGTCGTCTTTTGCTAGAATGCAATTAATGTTGTTCAATCATACTCCATTAATAGGTCAAAAGACTATGTGATACTAGGTGTCAAACATTATGGTAAAACTTCTAACTAACTCTAGTAGTGTCTATACTACTCTCAAGTCTTCTTAATACATCAAGGGCTAATGGTATACCAATCTAAAGATAAGGAATTCTAGGGTTCATTAGATATTCTAAACTTAGTGGTGTGCCTATATTCTCGTTGTATTCTTAATAGGTGTGCTGCTCTAATTATCATCTAACAACATCTATATTATAGGATAAGGCTATACTTAAAGAACTATTAGGGAAGTACATGAATCGAGCAGGATGCGGCTATTCAAATAGAACAGATTGGAAGGAAGGATGAGTCATAGTCAAATATGGATGAGATCCTATACTCTATTCCTAGGTGCAGGCTTGCTTGGTATAGTAACGTAACCGAGACAATATACTCTCGACCTGCATGGGCCACCACAAAAACATATCATGCCCCAGTCCCAAAAATACGTAGGACTAGGACACGTAAGCATGCCAGCCGTATGGATATGGCAACTCCAATATATGGAAACCAAATCTATACATACGCTGTAATATGAATATCAAATCCACAAGTGGTATAACTGTAATACAAGTCACAGGGTAAAATCTAAATCTCATCCACCAAAATCATATAGAAATAAATAAACAGTATCGATGAAACTAGATCTCAATAAGAAGTATCTAGGATGATAGTTGGATGGAAACAAATCCACTACCAACTCGAATAGGAAAGGTAAATATAATATAAGTACAACACAATCAAACCCAATATAAGTATACCAGCTATCGATCACGGCTCGAAGAGAAGACATCCACTAAGCATATACAACCATCCAAATCTGTGCTCCTGCAAATACTCAAGAACAGATACACCTGGCAGCGGACCAGGTCCTCAGAGGGACGTAACAAGATACAGAAAATACGAGCCAACTTGAATACAGTAAACATGCATATAATTTGAAAATAAATAAGTACGCTGTACAAGACAATCTATATGAATACAAATAAGGACAACTTTTTGACGTATGGGCAAGGGTAGTCTACTCGATCTAAGCCTCACAACTCACACACCCGTCTAGAACATCAGAAATCGACATACCCCTGGGGTAGCGACTAGCGCGACTCTACAGAAATCGATATACCTCTGGGGTAGCGACCAGCGCGACACACGCCCATAGTGCGAACTATATACTATGGTTTACCAGAGTGGTTAAAAGCCCATACGCCTAATGATTGTCCTCCCATGATACTAGGTGCCATGTGTGTGTCAACATATCTAATACATAGTAATGACTGGAGAAAAACTACACATGCAAAAACTATACAGAAATGAAATAAATAAAAAGTAATATAAATAGCATGTAAAGTACTGTAAATAATTTGGCAAGGTATCTTGCCTGGGGTCCTGCTGCTGGTATGAATCAGAGTCCAAGTCACAGTCCAAATAGCCTATGTATTACAAATTTATCACGTCAAAAGATAATTTATTTTAATTTATTTAATTCTGGAATAATTACTCTAAAATCCTATTTTAATCTTATTATTCTGATTTTTATGTTAATTCCTAAATTTTGTCCAAAGAAACTGAATTTTATCAACTCGAGACTCATGGCACGCAAATCGAGGCGATCTGTTGACCGAAAAGTCAACCGACACAAACTCAATTATCATGCATGATTTCCTGTAGATTTTAGTGTAAAAAACATGCTGGAATTTACGGCTCATCCGAATTCAAATTCGTTTGGAAATTATGGCACATACAAATTTTGTATTGTGCACCGATGGTTAAATTCTAACCTAGAAGTTCTACAGAATTAACAGTATGTAAATACTTCGAATTAAATTCTGGGAAAAATATATGTCGATAATCTCGATATTAGCTTTCTGAAACTTTAAACGGTTCGTGATTCTGATTCCGGGTTCTCCCAAAATTACGAAAACATCAAAATACGTCTATTTTCGGACATGCTGTGCTCTACGAATTTTCCAGAATTTAATAATAATAATTTAGAAAAACAATTTATATAATCAGAAAGCTAACCTCATTATCATTCTAAAAAAAAAAACTAGGCCTCATTTGGAGTCCGGAGCTATGCGCAATGGCTTCTGGAAGATGAAGGAACCCTAGATGACAATTCTCCAAAAATCGGCTGAAGAAAAACCCTAGAAATTAATATCTAAACTATTATATATATATATAGGAGAGAGAAAGTGCAGCCACGGCTCACAGCGCGCCACGTGGCAGCCATCCGTGCAGCCCCGCCCAGATCGAACGGTCGCAGTTCGATGCGGCTCGGCTCAGCTGAGTCCGAGTCGAACTCGGTCTCGGCTCGGCTCGAGGTCGGCTCGGCTCGGCTCGCACCCACTCAGCGGTCACTGACAGGCGGGCCCGGCACTGTTCACTGCTGGAGGCTGACAGGTGGGCCCCCTGTTTGCTGACTGGACAGAATTAATTACTTTTTGGGTTTTCTTTTTCAGAAATTAGTTTTTAATTCAGTTTTTAATAATTAACTCGTAATAAATGCTAAAAATAATCGAAAATTCCCAAAAAATTCTAGAAAATATATTTTATTATTTAGAACCTAAAATAAAAATTTGGGATATTTTTAATTAAGGTTGAACATAAAATAAATTCTTTAAAGTCCTCAAAAATTAGTGTTACTAGTTTTTAATCAACTAAAAATTATGGAAAAATCCCAATAATCTAAAATAGCCTAAAAATAATTCTAAATAAATATTTATATAAGTAAATATACTAAAAAAATTATTTTCTAATTAACTAAGATAATACTCTAAATAAATTCAACATCTATAATAAATATAATAATATAAAATATACACAAATACCTATTTTGGGTGAGGGAGTTTACAATCTACCCAACTTAAAACAATTTCGTCCTCGAAATTAAAATAAGGCATAATTTGTTAAATCTTTCACATTAGTACATAAGGTACGTCAATCGCAATCTCTTCCAAAAATTTAAATAACAAAATTTATTCAAATCTATCGCGATCACTTCAAAATTAAGATAACCACTGTTTAAATCAAAATTCAACATGTCATAATCTCTTCTCGATTTTTAAATAATCAACATCCAAATCTAACTCAATTCTATATGACATCCCACATCAAAATTTATATCATAATTTTCAACTATCATAATCTCCTCTAGACTTTGAACAATAAACAATTCTAATCAAATCTTATTCCTATTCTTAACTTAAGAATTTTGTACTATTCAAATATTTAAACTCAATTTACATCCTCAATATTTCAAATAGGTGACCCAACAATCAAAATTGAACTTTTAATTCAAATCATCAAATTATAAAATTTAAATTTAATTAACCAATTGTTCAAGTCTAAAATTTTATATTTATCCTCAAAATTTAAATCGATGATTCATCCTTCAATATTTAAAATTTAAATCATGTGCTCAAAGTATAAATATTTGGTCCGCAATATCAAGATTTTAAAATTCGTTAAATCCTCATTATCTTAATCCTTCTTTTAAAATTTCTCAAAATTAAAATGACTTGAATCTCCCAATCTAATCTTACTTGATCACAATCTAAAAGAAATTCCTCTCAAGTTGACAATGCACTGCTACCCAACTTAGAATTTATCCATCTATCACAGAAGGCTATATACTTTAAGAAAAATATTCCTTAATTTATTTACTCATGTCATTCAATCCTCAAAACTTCAACGCCGATTATATCATATATGATATGTCCTTAATTACAAAAGAATAATCCTCAAGTATGTGATCGGCCTACGGGGTATATCTAGTACTCTCTGTATATTAAACTTATACCAAGCACGAGGTTTCGTCTTTCCGAAATAAGGGAAGACGGAGATCAATAATAAAGAGTTCAAGGGCGAGGTAATAGAATAGAAGTATCGGGATCAAGACGTTTAAAGAATTCAAATAGGAATTGTCAAAGCAGTTGTGGATTGAAGTCATATTTTGGTAATGCCTATCCACATGCTCGCATCGGTACAGTTATGTAACGGATACAATATGCTTAGACATATCTAGAGGGCAAGTACAGGTGTCTACTAGTCAACTATATATCTCAATCCACGTAAAGTATTATTGTGAAGGGCGAATCAAGCGCACTATGGTTGATCAGACCGTAATACACTGATTCTGAATTGTATTATTGTGGGCCTCCCCAATAATACATATGTCATGAACAAGCTCGATAAAGAATAAGCTTGCAAAAACTAGGCTATAATAGCAGCATAAGTCAAGGTAGTACAGCAAATATAAGTACGCTAGATGATGATGAAAGGAGGTACAATTTAATTCAAGTTCACAAAAATAAAAACAACTAAACAACAATAATAAAAGACTCTACAATCCCTACAGTTATCATACAATCTCCTTGTCTAAGTCGCTAGTCGACCAAATAGGGGCAAGGACCTCTAAATTCTATCGTCTGAATAAACATTGTCGTCTTTTGCTAGAATGCAATTAATGTTGTTCAATCACACTCCATTAATAGGTCAAAAGACTATATGATACTAGGTGTCAAACATTATGGAAAACTTCTAACTAACTCTAGTAGTGTCTATACTACTCTCAAGTCTTCTTAATACATCAAGGGGTAATGGTATACCAATCTAAAGATAAGGAATTCTAGGGTTCACTAGATATTCTAAACTTAGTGGTGTGCCTATATTCTCGTTGTATTCTTAATAGGTGTGCTGCTCTAATTATCATCTAACAACAGGAACTTCTATATTATAGGAGAAGGCTATACTTAAAGAACTATTAGGGAAGTACATGAATCGAGCAGAATGCGGCTATTCAAATAGAACAGATTGGAAGGAAGGATGAGTCATAGTCAAATATGGATGAGATCCTATACTCTATTCCTAGGTGCAGGCTTGCTTGGTATAGTAACATAACCGAGACAATATACTCTCGACCTGCATGGGCCACCACAAAAACATGTCACGCCCCAGTCCCAAAAATACGTAGGACTAGGACACGTAAGCATGCCAGCCGCATGGATATGGCAACTCCAATATATGGAAACCAAATCTACACGTACGCTGTAATATGAATATCAAATCCACAAGTGGTATAACTGTAATACAAGTCACAGGGTAAAATCTAAATCTCATCCACCAAAATCATATAGAAATAAATAAACAGTATCGATAAAACTAGATCTCAATAAGAAGTATCGAGGATGATAGTTGGATGGAAACAAATCCACTACCAACTCGAATAGGAAAGGTAAATATAATATAAGTACAACACAATCAAATCCAATATAAGTATACCAGCTATCGATCACGGCTCGAAGAGAAGACATCCACTAAGCATATACAACCATCCAAATCTGCGCTCCTGCAAATACTCAAGAACAGATACACCTGGCAGCGGACCAGGTCCTCAGAGGGACGTAACAAGATACAGAAAATACGAGCCAACTTGAATACAGTAAACATGCATATAATTTAAAAATAAATAAGTACGCTGTACAAGACAATCTATATGAATGCAAATGAGGACAACTTTTTGACGTATGGGCAAGGGTAGTCTACTCGATCTAAGCCTCATAACTCACACACCCGTCTAGAACATCAGAAATCGATATACCCCTGGGGTAGCGACCAGCGCGACTCTACAGAAATCGATATACCTCTGGGGTAGCGACCAACGCGACACACGCCCGTAGTGCGAACTATATACTACGATTTACCAGAGTGGTTAAAAGCCCATACGTCTAATGATTGTCCTCCCATGATACTAGGTGCCATGTGTGTGTCAACATATCTAATACATAGTAATGACTGGAGAAAAACTACACATGCAAAAACTATATAGAAATGAAATAAATAAAAATAAATATAAATAGCATGCAAAGTACTGTAAATAATTTGGCAAGGTATCTTGCCTGGGGTCCTGCTGCTGGTATGAATCAGAGTCCAAGTCACAGTCCAAATAGCCTATGTATTACAAATTTATCACGTCAAAAGATAATTTATTTTAATTTATTTAATTTTGGAATAATTACTCTAAAATCCTATTTTAATCTTATTATTCTAATTTTTATGTTAATTCCTAAATTTTGTCCAAAGAAACTAAATTTTATCAACTCGAGACTCATGGCACGCAAATTGAGGCGATCTGTTGACCGAAAAGTCAACCGACACACCCAATTTTTATGCATGATTTCCTGTAGATTTCAGTATCAAAAACATGCTGGAATTTACGGCTCGTCCGAATTCAAATTCGTTTGGAAATTATGGCACATACAAATTTTGTAATGTGCACCGATGGTTAAATTCTAACCTAGAAGTTCTACAAAATTAACAGTATGTAAATACTTCGAATTAAATTCTGGGAAAAATGTATGTCGATGATCTCGACATTAGCTTTCCGAAACTTTAAACGGTTCATGATTCTGATTCCGGGTTCTCCCAAAATTATGAAAACATCGAAATACATCTATTCTCGGACATGCTGTTCTAACAAAAAAAACTAGGCCTCTTTTGGAGTCTGGAGCTATGCGCAATAGCTTCTGGAAGATGAAGGAACCCTAGATGACAATTCTCCAAATATCGGCTGAAGAAAAACCCTAGAAATTAATATCTAAACTATTATATATATATATATATATAGGAGAGAGAAAGTGCAGCCGCGACTCACAGCGCGCCATGTGGTAGCCATCTGTGCAGCCCCGCCCAGATCGAACGGTCGCAGTTCGATGCGGCTCGGCTCAGCTAAGTCCGAGTCGAACTCGGTCTCGGCTCGGCTCGAGGTCGGCTCGGCTCGGCTCGGCTTGGCTCACACCCACTCAGCGGTCACTGACAGGCGGGCCCGGCACTGTTCACTGCTGGAGGCTGACAGGTGGGCCCCCTGTTTGCTGACTGGGCAGAATTAATTACTTTTTGGGTTTTATTTTTCAGAAATTAGTTTTTAATTCAGTTTTTCATAATTAACTCAAAATAAATGCTAAAAATAATCAAAAAATTCCCAAAAAATTCTAGAAAATATATTTTATTATTTAGAACCTAAAATAAAATTTTAGGATATTTTTATTTAAGTTTGAACATAAAATAAATTCTTTAAAGTCCTTAAAAATTAGTGTTACTAGTTTTTAATTAACTAAAAATTATGGAAAAATCCCAATAATCTAAAATAGACTAAAAATAATTCTAAATAAATATTTATATAAGTAAATATACAAAAAAAATTATTTTCTAATTAACTAAGATAATACTCTAAATAAATTCAACATCTATAATAAATATAATAATATAAAATATACACAAATACCTATTTTGGGTGAGGGAGTTTACATCCTCATCATCATCATTATCACCATTATCATTCTCATCATCGTCATCATCACCCCCATCATCATCATCGATATCGTCGTCATCGTCGTCCCCATGTGCGCACCCCGAGGTTCGAATATGTCCCTCTTCTTTCATGTTATGTGGGCTTATATGAATAACATTAGGTTAGCATGTTTTTTCATGATAGTTTAGTTAGTTGGTTGATTGCAGATCCATATTGGTTAACCTAGTGACCAGTTGCGTGTGTGTGTGAGTGTGTATAATATTAGTTTGATATATATATGAATATATGAATATAGATATATGTAATTAAATGCTAAAACTAATTATGACTATATATGTATTTATACTGTGCGACCCTAGGACACTGTGAATTTTCCCATATTTGCATATGACTTTGTGACCTGAATATTAGAGAACCGTCTGCCTTTTGTACATTGACGTACTGGCTTAGACATGTTAGTGATTGACTGTCTGATTATGCACATTAATCAAAGATATGACACCCGTGCAGTTAGACGCACGCTTGACCCTGCTAGATGACCAGTATCACCCCTAGTGTACCCTCTGAGTCAGTGTAATTATGGTTGTGTATGTGCTAGTATAATCGCTGATGCTGGATTGTATTATATCATATGTATATAGGATCATTTGATTGTTCTGAGGGACTTCAGGAGCAGGTTATTGGTACTACGCAGCTTTCTTGCCAGGCAAGTATACCTTGCCAATGTACTATGATTTACATTCCATATAATGCATGTATTTTATTTCTGTCCATTAGTTCATATATTTTAACTGCTATATAAACTGCGCGTCCAAGAATAACTTGGGTGCAACGCGGTGGTGTCGTATTCTATTTTATTATGTATATGCATGTTGACCTAGTTTTACGAGACCACCACATGATTTGGAGGCATCATTAGGTTTCATTTGCCGTGACACAGCTGTTACATGAGTTTGAGTCTCATGTAGGACACGGACTTGCGTGACAGGGTGGCCTTCTGTACGTATGGGACGTGCGTTAGGGATAACTGCTGTTAGAAATTTCATGCTAGGAGACTTGGCAATTATTAGAGGTATCATCGTTTCATGGATATGACATTCTTAGAGCATGGGATGGGAAAAACAACAAATAAGGCATTTGGGCTCATTTGCACTTTCTTTGTGTAGCCCGTACGCTCCGTCGGAGATGCGCGGTCATGATGACCACTATATATTATATATTATCAGGCAGCCTCTGCCGTTCAAAAGACGATATGCTTTGTAGGCCCCTGAATCTCCAAAAGAATCATGCAAATCTTATTTTAGCCAGATAGCCTACTTATTGGAAAGTTATTCTCAAAATGCATTCACATAGATGGTTAGGTGACCCATTGGATATTTATTTTTAGTACTTTATTGACATGCTTCTATATATCTTGTTATGTTCGACTGAGGACCTGGTCCCTTTTCAGGTGTAGATGTTCATGACTTAGCAGAAGCGCAGATCCGGACTTGCTACTTATATTTCGAGGAGGTCTTCTCTTCGAGCCTCGTGATTATTAGTTGATGTACTTATTTTGTTTATCTTATATTCTAGGTTGGCAGTGGATTTATTTTCACCCGACTATCATTATTTGATACTTCATATTGAGATTTAGTTACATATTTATTGGTTATTTATTTATTTATGATTTTTGTGGATGAGATTTAGTTATGTCTTGTGACTTGTGATAAATATATACCACTTGTGAATTATTGTTTATAATACAACGTACGTATGTGTTATGGTTTCCATATATTCGAGTCTCCATATACATACTGCTGGCATGCTTATGTGTTCATAGTCCTACGTATTTTGGGACTGAGGCGTGACATATTTTTAGTGGTGGCAGGTCGAGAGTATATTGTCTTGGTTACGTTACTGTGCCGAGCAAGCCTACAAATAAGATTAGAGTATAGGATCTCATCCATATTTGAATATAACTCATCTTCCTTCCCATCCATTCTATTTGAATAATTGCATCATGCTTTATTTATGTACTTCCCTGATAGTTCCTTGAGTATAGCCTTCTGCTAGAATATAGGAATCCTTGTTGTTAGGATGATAATTAGGGTAACTTTCCTACTAAGAATACAACTAGAATACTGACACATCACTAAGTTTAGAATACCTAATGAACCCTAGCATCCCTTACTTGTATATTGATTGACCATTATCCTTGATATATTTATGAAGGACTTGAGAGTAGTATAGACACTACTAGAGTTAGTTAGAAATTTGACCATATTGTTTGACCCTAGTATTGAGGAACAAATATAAATCCAAGGTTGAATATTAGGACTAAACCTAACTTTCATAGTGAGATAGTATTAGAGAACTATAAATTTAGATCATTATCTTGATATTAGCATAATGGTACCTTAGGAAACCAAGAGGAATGAATAGAATATTTTCCTTGATTATACCTCGAACATAGAGACTAGCATACCACTTCCCCTTAGGAAACCATGATATTATCAAGAGTCTTTCATTTTAATTTTATATCTTGTTCCTCCAAAACCTTAGTGCTCGCTATTTGTGCGACGACTAAAATTTTTCCTTCATCTTTCGATTCGTGCCATATAATCCTTCTGATTGTAGGCCAAGCAATTTTCTTTTGTGTGTTAGGATATATAGTTTGCTAGGATTATAGTTGTAATCTTGAATTTTGAATTTATGTACTTGGTAGTTATAACTTGATAGTTTGAGTTATTCTTTTAGATTGTGATTAATGATTATTCTTAGTTTTAAATTACGTAATTTATACCCATATCTCCATATAGGTTATACCTTCATCCATCATAATCCAGCATATTTATATTTTCTGTACTTCCTTGACTTATGCCACTATTATAGACTAGTTTTGCAAGCTTATTCTTTTATCGAGCTTGTTCATGACATATGTATTATTGGATGCATACACTAATACATTGTCTAATCAGAATCAGTATATTATGGTCTGATCAACCTTAGTGAATTTGGTTCGCTCTTCGCATGACTACTTTACGTGGATTGAGATATATAGTCGACTAGTAGACGAATATACTTGCCCCTAGACGTATCTGAGCATATCGTATCGGTTACATAACTGTACTGATATGAGCATGTGAATAAAAATTTACCAAAATAAGATTCAATTCACAACTGCCTTGACAACTCCCTTTTGAATTTATTTTATCGCTTTGAATTCCGTACTTGTATTCTATCACCTCCACCTTGAATTCTTTATTATTGCTCTCCGTCTTCCCCTATTTTGGAAAGACGAACGCTTGTGCTTGGTTTAAGTTTGATACACAGAGAGTACTAGATATACCCCATAGGCAAATCATATTACTTGATGACTATTTTTCGTAATTAAGGGCATATCATATATGATATATTTGGTGTGTTAAAAACTTTTGAGGATTGAATAACACAATTAAATAATTAAGAATTTTTTTATTAAAGGTATAGTCTTATGTGATAGATGGGTAAATTCTAAGTTGGGTAGAAGTTGCATTATCAACTTGAGATAAATTTTAGATTATGATCAAGTAATATTAAATTGAGATATTTAAGTCATTTTAAATGTTAAAATTTTGTTTAGAAGAATAATTAAGATGATGAGGATTTAATAAATTTTGATATTTTGATATTGCGGACCAAATGTTTATACTTTAAGCACATGATTTAAATTTTGAAAACTGAAGATTGAATCATCGATTTAAACTTTGAGGATAAATATAGAATCTAGACTTGAACAATTGGTGAATTAGATTTAAAATTTAAAATTTGAGGCTTTAAATTAAAAGTTAACTTTTGATTGTTGGATCACCTATTTGAAATATTGGGGACGGAAATTGAGTTTAAATTTGAAGAGTACAAAATTCTTAAGTAGAGAATAGGAATATGATTTGATTAGAATTGTTTATTGTTCAAAGTCTAGAGAAGATTATGATAGCTGAAAATTATGATACAAATTTTGATGTGGGAAATCATATAGATTTGAATGAGATTCGGATATTGTTATTTAAATTTTTGGAAGAGATCGCAATAGACTTGTCTTATGTACGAATGTGAAGGATTTAACAAATTATGTCTTATTTTAATTTTGAAGACGAAATTATTTTAAGTTGGGTAGATTGTAAATCTCCTCGACCAAAATTACCCCTACTTAGCTTAGATAGAGAGACTAAGGCTAGTTTGAATCCAATTAGAAATAGAACAATGTGCTTTAGATGATTTTATAATATTTATATATCACTTAGTGCACCTTACCGTTGCTTCAATAATTGGAGCACTACACTAGTCATTGTTTTCCTACAAATTTTACACCCTTGTCCTAGACGTACCAGTCTTCCATTCTGACCTTTGTATAACTTATAAATATGCACTCTTGTGCTATATTTTAGTCGCACAATATTCGTCGCAGACGTTTATTCTTAATTCTATATAAATTTAACTTTGTATCCTTGTGCGTTCCAATCAAAATTTGGAGACACAATCTTGACCCATTTTGTGCAACCTAAACTATGATAATATTCTATTCTGAGTCCTCTACGTCCATGACACTTATATCCCACCTAATTTTAGCCCCATATACTTCTAATTAATTTTAGAACACCATTTATATTAATTTTAATTAATTTAATCTAATTCCCATCTTTGTGCAATTTTCTAATTTTTAGGGACTTTTATGCAAAAGTGCATTTAGGTGTCCACACCCCATTGGACTAAATACATATAGAAATCCTATTTTTCTTCATTGATTGGTCATGTGATTTTTCTTCATGAATTTGGAGTGTGTAGCACTAAACATCACCCTCATCAAACCTTGGCCCTCCATTTTGGAAACAAACCAAATCCTAGCCTTTGAAATTCTACATGTAAAGCCAAGGCCCCTTTCCAAGGAGGTTGACCAGGCCCAGCTCCCTAGGTCAACCTTAAACCCTATTCCCCACATATAAATATAACTTTTTTTTTCTCTTTTTTCCTTTTTTATTACTCCACCATCACCCCTAACCTAAACCAGCCGACACCCCTCTCCCTCTACTGTTCACCACCACCCCTTCCTACATCCTCGCCGGAGCCCAGTCCTGCCAGCACAGTCGCCATCCTATACACGCCTCGCCATTCTTGCCGGAGCCGGCAATCCTGACCCCGCTGAACCACTCCTCGATGACAACAGCGCCTGAACCAACTGCCTCCATCCATCTCCTCCGGTCGTCTTCCCCGCACTCTCATCATCCCCACTGGCCTCCTCCACCATGGAATGACCCAGTCCGCTGAGTCCTCCAACCCGACGACGAGGAGCAGCTCCCAACTGTCGGCCAACTTGATCCCTGAGCGCAGCCAACCTCCCTCGCCTGAGACCTCCGCCATCACCATCGGACCTCCATGACACAACCCCGTCGACCCATACCCGCAGCACAGCCGTGCCACCGCTGCCATTCGCCTGTCCCGACCACCCTCTTCTTCTTCGGCTTCTTCCCCGGCCATCTCCCCAAGTCCCCACCTGAAAACCACCATCTCCTCCACCTTCTTCTCTGTACCACCACCATTGTTTCCTTTCCGACTTCTTCTCCTCCTTCCATCTCCGGTGAACCACCCCGCTCGTCCCTGACCCGACTGCATAGCAGCCACCTGGCCATCTCCACCCTGACTCCTCTTCTCTTCCTCCATCATCATCTCTGTCAACCTCTACGCAGAGCACCACCACCTCTCCTCCCTGCTCTCTTCTCCTCCTCGCCTGAGATCCGACTCCGGCAGCCTCGGCATCAACATCATAATCACCATTATCATCCTCATCATCATTATCATCATCATTATCATCATCATCATCATCATCACCATCATTATCATCATCATCATTATTATCATTCTTATCATCATCACCATCATCATTCTCATCATCATCATCATCACCATCATCATTCTCATCATCATCATCATCACTATCAACATCATCATCACCATTATCATCCTCATCATCATCCCCATCATTATCACCATTATCATTCTCATCATCATCACCATCACCCCCATCATCATCATCTACATCATCGTCATCGTCGTCCCCATGCGCGCACCCCAAGGTTCGAACCTGTCCCTCTTCTTTCATGTTATGTGGGCTTATATGAATAACATTAGGTTAGCATATTTCTTCTTGACAGTTTAGTTAGTTGGTTGATTGCAGACCCGTGTCGGTTAACCTAGAGACCAGTTACGTGTGTGTGTGTGTGTATAATATTAGTTTGATATATATATATATATATATATATATATATATATATATATATATATATATATATATATATATATATATATATATATATATATATGAATATATGGATATACATATATGTAATTAAATGCTAAAACTAATTATGACTATATATGTATTTATACTGTGCGACCTTAGGACGCTGTGGATTTTCCCGTATATTTGCATATGACTTTGTGACCTGAATATTAGAGAATTGTCTGTCTTGTGTACATTGACGTACTGGCTTAGACATGTTAGTGATTGACTATCTAATTATGCACATCAATCAAAGACATGACACCCGTGCAGTTAGATGCACGCTTGACCCTGCTAGATGACCAGTATCACCCCTAGCGTACCCTCTGAGTCAATGTAATTATGGTTGTGTATGTGCTAGTGTAATGGTTGATATTGTATTGTATTATATCATATGTATATAGGACCATTTGATTGTTCTGCGGGACTTCAGGAGTAGGTTATTGGTACTACGCAGCTTTCTTACCAGGCAAGTATACCTTGCTAATGTACTATGATTTACATTCCATATAATTCATGCATTTTATTTTTGTCCATTAGTTCATATATCTTAACTGCTATATAAACTGCGCGTCCAAGAATAAATTGGGTACAATGACGGTGGCGTCGTATTTTATTTTATTATGTATATGCATGTTGACCTAGTTTTACGAGACCACCACATGATTTAGAGGCATCATTAGGTTTCATTGGCCGTGACACAGCTGTTACATGAGTGTGAGTCTCATATAGGACACGAACTTGCATGACAGGGTGGCCTCATGTACGTATGGAACGTGCGTTAGGGATAATATTTTGTTAGAAATTGCATGCTAGGAGACTTGGCAGTTATTAGAGGTATCATCGTGTCATGGATATGACATGCTTAGAGCATGGGGTGGAAAGAACAACAAGTAAGGCGTTTGGGCTCCTTTGTACTTTCCTTGTGTAACCCGTACGCTCTACCGGAGATGCACGGTCATGATGACCACTATATATTATATATTATCTGGCGGCCTCTGCCGTTCAAAAGATGACATGCTTTGTAGGCTCCTGAATCTCCAAGAGAATCATGCCAATCCTATTTTAGCCAGATAGCCCACTTGTTGGAAAGTTGTTCTCAAAATACATTCATATAGATAGTTAGGCAACCCATTAGATATTTATTTTCAGTACTTTATTGGCATGCTTCTATGTATCTTGTTATATCCCTCTGAGGACCTGGTCCCTTTCTAGGTGTAGATGTTCATGACTTAGCAGGAGCGCAGATCCGGACTTGCTACTTATATTTCGAGGAGGTTTTCTCTTCGAGCCTCGTGATTATTAGTTGATATAATTATTTTATTTATCTTATATTCTAGGTTGGCAGTGGATTTGTTTCCACCCGACTATCATCCTTTGATACTTCATATTAAGATTTAGTTACATAGTTATTGGTTATTTATTTATTTATGATTTATGTGGATGAGATTTAGTTATGCCCTATGACTTGTGATAGATATATACCACTTGTGAATTATTGTTCATAATACAGCGTACGTATGCGTTATGGTTTCCATATATTGGAGTCTCCATATACATACGGCTGGCATGCTTACGTGTTCCTAGTCCTACATATTTTGGGACTGGGGTATGATAATTTTCTGGAAATGTGTCTATAGTGAACTCTATATCTCGATCAAGCGGCATGTCGGGCAAATTGTCTGAAAACACATCAGAAAAATCTGCCACAACGGGAATAGACTTAACGTTTGCGCAATCTTGCTGAGTGTCTCAAACAGACGTCAAGTACTCTTCACAGCCGGACTGAATCATCTGTTGAGCAGAAATTACTGAGATCACCATGCAGGCATTTGACGCCCTCGACTGCGGACTGTACGTATAGCAAAATTCGATCTCACCAGGTAGACAAAATATGACTTTTATTTTGCACAATCAATGGTAGCCAAGCAATCGTTGAGCCAATCCATCCCCAGAATGATGTCATAGTCCCTAATATCTAAGACTATCGCATCTAGTGATAATTTTCTTTCCCCAATGCAAATATTACCTTCATGACAGACTAAGTGAGCCAGCAAATCCATGCCCAATAGAGTACGAATGCTAAGGTTTAGGCCTAGCGGTGTCATAGGAAATGTGTTTTCGGCGGCAAAATCTGTCGCAATAAAACTATGTATTATACCAGAATCAAATAATACTCGAGCAGGTACATTATTAAAGAGTAATATACCTGACACCGTCATGTTTGATGCCAGTTCCTCATCTCGAGTCAAAGCATAGACTCGGCCTTGAGCATTCTGCGGTGCCGTCTGGTTCGCTCGAGGTACTTGCCCCTGATCTTAAGGCACACTATTTTTTTGCTGGTGGTGGTTTGGTCCTCCCACCTGACAGTTCATTGCCATATGTCCCTAGCGACCGTACTTAAAGCACGATCCATTAAATACTCGACAGTTTTGAGCGATGTATCCGGCATGATTACTTCGGTGATAAACGAGCTCGTTACCTCTCCCTGGGTTTGCACCCTGATTACCGCTGTTATTGGAGTTCTTGGGCACGTTGTTACCCCCTGTATTGCTAGGACGCTTGTAATTAAGATTTTGCAAAGCACCGATGTGAACTGGGGGTACTGCAGCTCGAGAGAGAGGGCGTGGTCTAGAGACTCCTGCATGGTTTGGTACTGGGGGACGACGACGTGGGCACGAATAGAAGGTCGCAGTCCTTTCTCAAATCTTCATGCACGAGTATCGGTATCACAGAGGTGAGACTTAGCAAATTTTGTAAGCCTGTTGAATTCTGAGAGGTACTTCGCACTGTTATGTTGCTTTACTGCAGATGCGTGAATTCATCTTCCTTCTCGTAGTGGACGATAGGTGGAAGGTACTCCTCTTTAAAGGCCTTACGGAACACGGACCAAGAGATAGTCGTCCTGCCACCTTCACTCAATAAAGCTTGTTTGTGCATATCCCACCAATCGTGTGCGTATAAACGGGGCTGAAGCTAGGCATAAGCTACTCTCTTGGTTTTGTCTATGCAAAGCACTTCGAAGTGGTCTTCCAACTCAACCATCCAATCCAATGCCACGGAAGGGTCCTCAGACCCCTTAAAGGTAGCATGAAACATCTTTTTAAACTCTAATATTTGCCGGATAGGGCCCTTTTCGTCTGAGGCGGAGGTTCCAGAGAGTCCTGAGGTCCCGCAGTATCGGCTACAACTGGCGCTGCCACGGTGGCCGCTGATGCAGAATGATTGCTGGCGACTAGCATCGTCATAATCGTTTGTAAGGTATCCATTTGCTTCTGTTGTGCCAGAAGTTGAGCCTCAATCTGGGACTCGAATTGATTCTGTCGTAGTTCGGCTTGTCTCTGTTGCACTTCCATCAAATGCATCATCCGTTCAAACGAATCCACAGAGGGTACGACAGCTGGACTTCCTGAGCTGCTTGACGTGCCAGAACTGCTCTCTTGCACTTGCGCCACCATCTGCGCTTGTGCACCCAGCTCTGAGGTCGTTCCTTCAAATAAAAGTAACTTGTATCAGTCTCAAAATATATTATGGACTTACTGTATGGAACGTATCTCATTTTAGCCAAGCGAATTCAAGGGTTCAATTGGGAGGGACAGGGTCATTTCAAGAAACTTTTCTGACATGAAGGTCAAAGGGTCTGAAGCCATGCTCTGATACCAATATGTCACACCCTGATTTTACTAAGTCGATAATCATCCCCCGGGCATGATGTCGTGCACGTGTAAGGTGCGCGTGCACAAGGCCTAGGCATAATGATTTACTTTAGAACAAATGCAACAGAGTACGCAAATAAGATATCACACTTTGAGATAAGGAAAATTTTTCTTTTATTGATAATGAACATCTGTTTACAGACTCTTGACCCAAAGTAGTAAAGATGTCGCACGGCCTTACAACTTAGACGCAAAATGAGATAGTCAATCCATATATTACATTATTTACTAGTATTTTAAAAGCATAAAATACCTTGGGTGCGAGTCAGCACCATCGCCTAGTCACTTCAAAAAAAAGTTTGCTATGTACTTGAGCTCCTAAAAGTCACAACACGAACGCGCCTTGATTCAGGAAGGGTTGAAGAAAGCTTCAGCTCCTTGCCGCGTCACCTCGGCTCGGGGAACCTGCTGCAACGAGGGTCAGTACTTCAAAGAGTACCGGTGAGGGCGAGCTAACCCAACTTACCAAAATCGATAACGAATTTATATGAGCATAGAATATTTTTATTATGTGATCTTTCTATCTTGCCTCAGTTCAATTCTTCGTATATGATAGAATAAAATGATATAATGTGCCACCGCTCGATGACTTTACCTGTACCGTCTGAACCACCTGTACAAAACTTACCATGACCTTCCCTGCCACGAAGACATAGTTAGTCTACATAGTTTAAATATACATAGAAATTACATGGTCGGACTAGGGATGGGTCAGCTACCATTCTGCCTCGGGTAGCTAGCCCTCGACAGACACACGGACCCATCTAATGCTAGGACTACACTAGCAAATTTGTTCTACCCGGGTCGAAGCGGTCCCAGTGCCACGACGACCATTCATAGAACGACATCCTTTGTGCACAAGTTATCCAAGACCATGCCTCCTCAACCAACTAAGTTATCAATTAAAATACATGTTCAAGCAATATAAGTAAATGAACTTCATGCATTTCCCATAGTCTAGGCTACTTGCACAATGATCCCATTTCCCTTTGCATCATACCTTGAACAGTTATAGACAAATGATTCCTAACTATAACTGATAAAAAAATAGTTATGTGTATAATGGACATGCACGCATCAATGTGATCATTTGGAATTCTGTGTGACAAGCATTATTAGTGTTTCAAGTCTACTTCTTCTTTATTCTGACTCAATTTTATTTTTTTGGTATCGTTTGATCGGAATGCACAAATGGGTAAATCTATTTAGAATGAAGACTTGGAAGAAGGGAGCTAATCAAAGTAAAGCCACTCACAAGTTGGTGAACTAGGAGAGAAAAGAGTAGATATTCATGACTCCGCTTGCGCGTCTCCTACCCGATCACCTGTACACACCAACAGATGATCAATATCTCCTGCTTCGATCTCCAAAGGTTCAATATGAAATACGAAATCCTAAGAACAAAGGCAATGAAATACATTAAAACTGTTCAAGAAAATACAAATCATAAAACCAATAAGAAAGCAACCAAGCAGAATCGAAAATGGGCAAGGAAACCAGTGCAACGGAAAGGCCCCTCTCGACTCTGCCACCGGGTCCTTCCTTGAGGCACGATCTGTTGAATATGGGACCTGATTCTAAAGAAACCAATCCATAACGAGAAAAGGATCTTGATTCAATCTGTCCCGATCGAACGATACCAAGTATTTCTTAGCCACGCTCCCCGAATAGGGGGACGGGGCACTACACCATACCCCTTCCGACATAGTTACATGGTTTTGAACCACAACTGCGTGCTTTGTTGATGAAGCATTGTTATTTGATCTCATGCATTGATGCACCTCCACCGAATACTCGTGCACTGATGTACACTTCTATCTAATTTTTTAATTTTCTACCTTAGTGTTCAACATACTCGATGACCTCCATTTATCATAAACACGCATATTGAATCTATGTTATTTCTCGCACACAATATTTTATTAAGGGCATGAAGGAGTAGAGAAGAAGGGCCAAAGCTCACCCACCACTACAGATTTGTCTATCGCTCCGCCTAGTTAATACAGCATGATTCATTAACTTTGCAATATGATATGATGTACGATCTTCTTATATGGTATAACCATATGAGCACTTTATGCTTCTTAATAAACCTATCTGACCAGAATGAACAAGACTGCACCACCGCTCAGATTCTCCGATCTCTCACACTACTCTAAACTAATTTGGTTAATCCAACTATAATGTCCACCCCATGCCTCAGCTAATTGTGATGCGATACTCTGATTACAAGAAACTATGCATACCACTTGCACATGAAACCAGAGCTAAATTAATACCTCTTTTAGTTATTGAATTATTATAATGTACCGTGCAAAGTGGGGCATTACATAATATACCACTTAGAAAAAGGTTCTTCCTCGATTCTAGGCTAATACTCATTCCATACATTTCTTTCAACCATCACAAAATTCTATTCCACACAACTTATACATCACTAATTTTGATTCACCTTCTCTGTTTTGTATGCCCATTCATACTAATTCCTTAATACACCATCATACTACTTGCAGCTCTATTTGAGTTTCAGTATATCACTTAGTTTGAATCATACACATATTTTAGGTGGCCCAAAAATATATGCATTTTAGCTAATAGAGAAATTAAACAAGCTATAAGTGTAACTTTGTTTCAAATAATAATTTGTTCCACACTCTCGACCCAACTGATTTTTAGCTTTCGTTCCCATAACTCATTCGCATATGCACTATTTCTGAATACATGATTCACCACTGACAATCTCTGCAACTCATCAACTTTATAACCTTATTGTCATGCCCCAGTCCTAAATACACGGGACCAGGCACGTGGCAATGGCCAGCTACGTATTAAACTAGACTCTTGTCTAATCTAATATGTATAAGTTGTTCAGATGCTATCTTAATCATAAATCCATAAATCATATCCATAACTCTATCTACAATACTATGAAGCTAATGATAGAAAATAACTACGGTAGCATAAAGATGGCATCATCTAGTGATACCTGAATTCTGAAGAAGTATCCCCAATAACCTATGTCATATCTCAGCAATACCTAGAAGGAAACCAGGTCCTTAGTGGTACCTAGCAAGATACATAATATACATGTTATATGATGTACAATAAATAACATATAAAGAAGGAATCAGGATATCCAGGTGCATTACATTAACCTGTATGATATATTGTAAATAACCATTTTTTCTTGGCCATAATAACCATGATCATCTATTAAATAGCTTTATTAGTGTCGCTCCCTATTTTTGATATACGTATTTGGGACATATTATGTCTTGCTTGCATGTTAATTAGGTTTCATGGAGACTACACTCATTCTTTGGTTTAATGTGGTTCATGGTTTATTTTGTGGGTTAGTTCAAGTTATGAGAGAACCCATGGCCTAAACCTCAAATCCTAGATATATAACCCAACCTCTTTTTCTAGTTTTGATATATTGAAACAAGGTATTTTAGAAAACTAGTTTTTCTAGGTGATGGAACATTATATTTCAAGCGATTTGGCTTTTGGTTCACTTGATTTGGAGTTAAAAAAAAGTTTTTATGGAGGCAACTTTTTTCGGTTTGAAACTTTTTTGCCATGGCTGAACTTGCTGTCTGGAGAAGATGAAGTTCTTATGCGGCCAGCATCTATGCGACCAAGATTTCTATGTGGCCTGATCCTTATAAGACCGTGACTCCTTGCCTCATACACCTTCACAGCATGCGTCCATCTTGTTGGATGAATGACTGATTATTACACAAAGTATTCTGGAGTTAAGTACTTGGAAAAGTCCTAAGTAACGAAACTCCTTGTGTTTCACTAGCTGAACAAATAAGAAATTCACTAAGTCCAAGAGGCATCTATATGGCAATCAGAGCATGCGACAAGCGGGCTTATGCGGGAGTGACCCTATGCGCCTCTTCTCTTTTGGACGCATAACTCTATTCGTCTTGCACATTTTTTCATGATTTTGTCTCTTTCTTCCTGACACACTTTATGACTTGACACATTCGTCACTTCAGTCTGTACTAACACACATTTATTGGTCGTCACTCAACACTTGTCCCAAGGAGTGGACTTGGCCTTGACCTATGCGGCCTGACTCCTATGCGGCCTGGATCCTATACGACACCGTCCTCTATGCGGCCTTAACTCCTATATGATACGGATCCTATGTGTTCCTGATTTTTATGCAGCCCTATACATGTGTTTTATTGACTTGCTTGGTTTTTGATGTTTGACTGAATTTTGTGATCTTATGGGTGACATTAATGATTGTAAGTGTATGATAACTAACTGACCATGTTCCTGACCCGACTAGGGGCAGAACTAGACCAAGCTCCAAGTGACTATAACTACCTATGTGCCTGACTTAACCTTGTTTGTTGCTATGTGCTATAACTCATATAATTTACCAATGATCAGTAACTTGACCCGGCTATTGGTATCTGTGCTGATACACTTACTACATACTTATATTCCTACGTACTAAGTGTTCCTACGCGATTAGGTTACATGTTTTACATTGAGGTATACCTACGTGCTATACGACATGTGAAGTAATATGATTCCTCCAGCATGGATATAATAGTTGGTCGATAACCAAGCGTGGCTAGGACTTGTGTTGATTATTGTATTACGCTGGATGAATCCAAATTAAACTATCAAGAGACAAAGTGGATTCATATCTAGCATACCCGAACTGCAGTACAACATATAAGGAGAATAATATGTGACCACGCAATATGATTCCAGCTAACCGTAGGGTTAACTAGGCAACTAAAACTTGTAGAGCATTGGGAGAGACAAAATTCTGAGATCGCACTTAACTAGCCACCCTAAATATTTATCTGAGGAGTGTAGGCTGGCTCCCATAGATATTGATTAAATCCTCATTAGTGGATTGCAATATCAGACTATTATATTGTACTATTTATTCTATGCGATCTTAGCACGGTGGCCTCACGATGGACCGGTGCATAATACTATGTGCTATGCGGCAATTCATAGATCGGCTAGCCCTACTAGCACATGGCTCGATCTGTGAATTCCTATTAAACACATATATATTTGGGATAACCTATACTCCACCTAGTAAGTCGTACAAGTGATTGGCCAATTATGTAATAGAATTTGATTGTGTATTCTATCTTTTGTTAAATAGTTTAGGGACATGGAATATCATGGTGCGATAGTCTAACACTTTTTCTTGTCTGGTTGTAGGGTTAGATTGTTGTATCACGATAGGCTATGGACCAAAACTATGAGACAGAACTATGTGTGTGTGTGTGTGTGTGTGTGTGTGTGTGTGTGTGTGTGTGTGTGTGTGTTTATTTCTTATTGGTTTTGTTCTTTCATTCATGTTTTCTTTGTGGTACTTTCTATTTGGGTCTAACCTCTCTGGCTTTGCACGATCAGGTTTAGAGCTAGCACCCGAGCATCCAGTGTACTTTCCCTTGGACAATGGCATATACCAGACGGGTGGCCATTGAGCGACATGAGTGGGTTTATTTTTCCCTGCTCGTTACTGTATATTTTACTCTTTTGGGCATTTAGCCACCGGTACTTGTTAGGCGCAAATCTGGACATTTAGTTTTCTTTACATGATTGTAATTAATCAGAATACAGCTGGTCATAGTTATGTACTTTTGTTACTCTGCCAGCTTCTCATTTTGTATAGCTGGTTTCTATGATATTTTGGCAGGGCATTTGGGACGCCTTACTTCCTTGTCATATATATTCTATGTTTACTATACTTATTTGACTTATTGAGATATTAGATGTTCTATGTGACCCTAAGTAACTTGCTTGTAGTATACACCCCATTGTCTAGTTACAACCGTGGCCGTCATACGACGTTCTATACCTTGTACAGGGGAGCTGGCCATGTCCTTCTCCGTATTCCGGTACTGGGGTGTAACAATTAGGCTTATCATAATAAACACAGATATATCTTAACAACAAAACTATATTATTTATCTAAACATAAGACTATAACAAGCCTAGAATATGTCGTATTAAATAGAAAATTAACGAAAAAGTTAGAATATATTATATTAATTAATGTTGCATAATGATAATAAAAAATGAACTTCCTTACTTGCATAGGAGAAAATTTATTAGGAGTTCCAATAGGACTATAGAAATGACTGAGTAAATAGATCCTTTAAAAGAATAAATTATCTCAGTTTTAATTATTAATAAAATAAAATAAAATGAATGGAAAGAAATAGCTTTTATTTTATTTTTCATGTCCATATTAGATACTATAATTTAGCATATGAGTAATACAAAAAAGTTTACTTGGGAAAACACAATTAAGTACTAACCGCAAATGAATATTAGTCATGCATTCCTACTCTCTATAATGGCTTCACAAATTGAGAAGCCTCTCCCTTCGACGAGAAGAGCTTGATGATCATGAACAATGAAAGGACTCTTTTTTTTGCTTTCTTCTTAGTTAAAGTATCATCTTGATAATGTACTATGAAAATAAAGAAGTAGAAGAGAATAGTTTATAGATGAATAGAATCGGTTTGGCTCTTCTCTTATTATTATTATTATTATTATATATATATATAACACGTTATCCTGATGGAATTATGCCATGAGAGGGTTGTCCTATCCCTTTGCAAGACTCAGATCGGTATATTAAAAATAAAGGAGGTTGGACTACGGTCTTGCGATAGCAAAATAAGAGGAATCCGCTACAGACTAGCAAAGCAGCAAAGTGCCCCTATATGACTCAAGTTCAAAAGGGTCCTCCAGAGTCAAGTCGATTATATGAAAGTCATGGCTAGGGGTATTCTCGAGCAGAAGGATCCCCGTAATTTCGTGCATCCTATTAGGGAGGCCAACAAGAATATTACGGCTCGGGACAGTCCTGAAGTTACAAAAGGACTCATTAGGCCATGGAAAATTTTCTATCTCTTTATTCAAAGGTGTCCAATCCTCCCTCAAGATCAAGGCAACTAGTTGGGAAGTCCTTTGCAAACCCTCTATCCCGGATATAATTTTATAAATGGAGTTCGAGAGTGCCACTATCATATTTCTAGATGAGGGTATTCTTGTCATTTAATATATATATTATTTAGTAATAAAATATTTATATTATGTGCTACTAATTATTATATTGAGTTGTGATATTTAATTATTTGTTAATGGGCTAGCCGATTTTATTAGGAATTGTTATTAGTAGACCCATTAGTTTGCCATGACACATTGAGTCCAACATTGGGTTAGGACCATTCGACCCATTCCCTTAATTAATTAAGGAGATTAGATTAGTTTTATATAGAATTAGAAGCTTCCTAATATATTCCTCCCTAATTAAATCTCATGACTAGCTAATAAGGGTAACTTGGATATTGTACATTGCTTGAAAAGGAGAAACGAGGGGGACGGCTATTAGAAGGACTCTCTCTCTCTCTCTCTCTCTCTCTCTCTCTCTCTCTCTCCCCTTATTAGTTCATTCATTCTAGATCCCCAATTGTGCTCTTCCTTAAATTGACTCATTCTTTCACCAAATTTACTCTAATTCACTCTCATTCCCTCTCAATTTCATCATCTAAGAAGCATTGGAGCTTGGATTTCAATGAGCACTTAAAGAAGGAGGAATTGACAAGGAGATTGTTTCCTAATTGTGTCCATTGAGTATTTTATTGGGAATCCATCTGCCAATAGGTAAATTCTGAATTCCTCTATAATTTAGGCTCTAATTCATCCATTTAAATATTAAAAAATATTCCTTGGATTAGGGCTACCTATAGGATCAAGAACTATGTTCATATGACTTGTATTATAAATTTTATATTTTATGCCCAATTAGGGGAAATTCTGAGTTTGATACATCAAGTATATGTCATGAGACTAATTAGATCTAATTAGACTTAGATCGGGATTGTGGGACTAGATACGTGTCCACAATTGGACACGAGTAGAGCGTTGTAGAAGCATAAAAAATATGCTGGATAGCTATACGCAGCATATTTAAGCAGAGAAGCGTAAACTGATAACCTCAGAGCCCCCAACGTCCAATAGAGCTCTTTCGCTAAACACAGCGGAAAATATAAGCTCAAAGGACCATCCGCGTAATATAGTACGTCCAGGCCGCTTCGGTGTAAAGAATGTGCTACATCGCCTCTATGGCGTAAACCACACCCGCTTTCAATGCAACATTAAAGCGTACGAGGAACGCTTCGTATCCCCCGAAATAAACCTGTCAAATCATGCAGTGAACCTGACGTCTGACTCCTGACAAAGAGTGCTGCAAGGCTACCCAGACGACGGCTGGAATAATGACAGACCACTCGGAACACGCCTCTGCAATTAATGTACAGGATGATGGCGGATCTCTGCATTTAATGCAGGGGATTTGATTAAATATCACTGAACCGTCGTTTACTGACGTCTCCTCGGCGTAAGCTTCTTCTACGCATATAAGGGGATACACTGTCTTGTTTTACACAGGCAGGCATGAACAGTTTACGCTTCGCGAAAGACAAACGGACTGCCACGTCAAAAGCTGCTCTTCGTACAGGGCTCGAGGCACGTCTCTGCACCTAATGCTCAGAACGGTGGCAGGCCTTCGAGACACGCCTCTGTAATTAATGCGCAGGATGATGGCAGATCTTTGTATTTAATGCGAGAGATTTAATTATATTTCCAAGAGCCATAATTTCGGCTAAGACGTCCACATCACCTCGGCTTCTACGCCCATTCAGCTTCTATGCTAACTCGGCTTCTACGCCCATTCGGCCTTCTGTGCCTACTCGGCTTCTATGGCTTCAGGTTTCTACGCCTACTCGGCTTCTATGCCTTCAGGTTTCTACGCCTACTCGGCTTCTATGCCTACTTGGCTTCTATGCCATGGTGACAGACATTGGCTTCTACGCCAACCTCTTCTACACGAGGGATACCTACCTACGTGGCTTCTACGCCGTGATCTCCATAGCGATTATATGCGTTTTGTCCCTTAGTTGGACCCGCGTCACACGCTCATTCGAAAGATCATCTATACGCAGGCATTGGTTACTTTAACCGTTGTGTAAAAGGGTGTTGTATTTTCCACTACTCAGTTTTTACACCGACTGAGTGGTCACTGTCACTAAAACTCTATAAATAGATACCTCTATCAACAGAGGACAAGGTCGACAAAATTAAAAAAAAGGGTCAGAAATTGGTCAAGGAATCTAGTATCAGACCCAAGGTCGAAAGTGGGAAAGGTGGAAGAGATCGGTGAGAGGGAGTCTGGGAGAGAGAAGAATCTGGAGCTCAGGCAAGGAGTAGTGATCAACGACTTTGGCATCGTGCATCCATCCTCCTAAGCAACCTACGAAGCTGCTCTCCGTCTTCTACGGCACTTCTTCACCATCGTGTGGTCCAAGGGCTAAAGTGATCGGCTACAGATCAGACACTCATAGCAATATTTACCCAGATTAAATAAATTGTACTCCCACATCCTCGTATAGGATTACATTGTACAAGCTTGTTTATAAACCAAAGAAAACGGGTTTCGTATAAACCTTGTCTTATATACATTTCTTCTTTCGTTTATCACCATAAACAAGATGGCGACTCTGCTGGGGACATCTTTCTCTTCTGATGAGGAAGCGATTGCTCAACACGATGCGGTATCCGTAGGATCCGTGAAGAAGCCACTGGTCGTCCAGTTCGACCAGTCTGCCTATGAAGACATGCTCCGAACCAGGGGTAGCTCTCACTCTCTCTCTGTACAAGACAATAGGAAGCCGCGCAAGATCTGGATGCCCAAGACATCCACTACCATTCCTGACGACTCTCCGATCTCTTCGACCAATGAGGTTGTATCATTGCTCCCTCCGTGCCTTGCGCGTAAAATTCAGTCGCCTGTCTCTGATAGGGCCGACAAAACTTCTGGCAATGCCTCAGCGCTAACCCAGAAGTATGCTCTGCGCGTGACCTTCAGTCTCCCATCTCTGGCAGAATAGACAAAACTTCTGGCAATGCCTTAGTGCCAACCCAGAAGTCCACCCCGCGCCCTGCGCATAAAATTCAGTCTCCCGTCTCTGGCGAAATAGACAAAACTTCTGGCAATGCCTCTGGGCTAGCCCGGAAGTCCACTTTACGCCCTGCGTGTAAGACTACATCTGCCTTACACGGAAGAGCAGATGATCCCTGTAAACTATGCAAGGGAAAGCAAGTAGCGGACTCCTCAGCTTCTCGGCCTTTACGCCAGCAGGGGAACAATCTGCCCGCCCTCCGAATTACGCGAGAAGCTGATGGCCGCCTGAGGACATCCTCAGCTTTACGTCAGCCAGAGCGAAGTTCCAAATTACGCCAGGCAAAGTCCCTAAGCGTAAAGAAGGCTCCAGTTGTGAAAAGACGCCCTCCTCGGGGATTATTCGCCACCCAGATGGCCGATCTGTTGTATACGGGTGGCACAGGGAAGACTATGGTCCCCATCATCCGCATGCCCACCGATAGGAACAGAAGGAACAAGCCATTATCTTCTTCTGCTGCAACTCCTCCTGACCTACGGGATTATCTGATCCAGAAACGCAAAAAAAAGAGTCATAAATAGACTTCAGTTCCCCTAACGGTCAAACGCGGGGAGATCTTATGGGAAGATACATCAACGTCTAATGTCGTCATGACAGGTGGACCACACGAAGATTCCATCTTTATTATTCCACCAACTCGCGACGATCAGCATCCAATAATCTTCGGTCGCAGGCGGGATACCCCGATCATATAGGAAGAATTTTGCGAGTCTGAAACTGGCAGGATACAAACCCACAGATATAGCCTGCAAGCATTAAATATTATGCAAAGCATGGGTTATGATTTGAAGCTGAAGCAAGGCCTCAACTATGGAAAAGGTAGACGAATACCGTTGCGTGGTAATTCTCACTATCAACAAGCTCGTTTCGGGTTGGGATATACTGCATCTCTTACGAAACCCAAAACTTCAAAATCTAATCCTGTACAACCAGAGGCAGCTCCTGCTGAATCAGTTTCTGTGGCCAGAGGCCACGACATGTCTAGGGGTAACTTACCTCGGCAAAGCAAGGCGGCATCCAAGGCTAGGGGCAGAATGTCCTCAAGATCCGAAGATGATGCAATGACGACAATCTTCCCGGAAGACCGTAAAACTCAGGCATCAGGAGCCCTACGACCAAAAGGGACTTTCTCCTTCAAAGAATATGACATCATTGAAATCTTAAATATGTTGAGGGAGGAACGCAAGCTTCATCTACCCAACATCAGATACCCTAAGAGGGCCGGCAAAGTCGATGACCCAGATTATTGTCTCTTCCATCGGTAGACTCATCACCCTACAAGGGCCTGCTATGTACTAAAAAGGAGAATTCAGGAGTTGATCGATGCCAAGGTCATCACTTTGCATCTATAAACAAGGGGACGATCACTCCAGAAAAATACCGGATGATGAGTCCCTAAAAAGTTTTCCCAATGGAGTCACAATCAAAAAGTTTGTCATGTTCATATTACCTCTGAATAAACTTTCGGCTATCGACTATCATATTACCTCTAATATCGGTTGTCATCTACACTTAACATCCATACTTAACTCCAAGTACACCAGTAGTGTTAAGTCCATAAAAACTGCCATGTCCATATTACCTCTGAGCAGACGTGTACCTCCATCCCCAATGGAGTCACAATCAAAAAGTTTGTCATGTTCATATTACCTCTGAATAAACTTTCGGCTATCGACTATCATATTACCTCTGATATCGGTTGTCATCTACACTTAACATCCGTACTTAACTCCAAGTACACCAGTAGTGTTAAGTCCACAAAAACTGCCATGTCCATATTACCTCTGAGCAGACGTGCACCTCCATCCCCAATGGAGTCACAATAAAAAAGTTTATCATGTTCATATTATCTCTGAATAAACTTTCGACTATCGACTATCATATTACCTCTGATATCGGTTGTCATCTACACTTAACATCCGTACTTAACTCCAAGTACACCAGTAGTGTTAAGTCCATAAAAACTGCCATGTCCATATTACCTCTGAGCAGACGTGTACCTCCATCCCCAATGGAGTCACAATCAAAAAGTTTGTCATGTTCATATTACCTCTGAATAAACTTTCGGCTATCGACTATCTCCTGATATCAGTTGCCATCTACACTTAACATCCGTACTTAACTCCAAGTACACCAGTAGTGTTAAGTCCACAAAAACTGCCATGTCCATATTACCTCTGAGCAGACATGCGCCTCCACCCTTGGTCATCAATCTTCGATGCAACAAGCAGTCGAGTGATGTAAATGCAACCAGGAATGCGATTTCTGATAATAATAAAGGACCACTTTTCCAGTATATCGATGCTCGGGTTCCAAATCAGGAATCCTCTCCCCATGACGATATAGAGCCTATAGTACAAAAATTCTTGGCAGCTATAGACTCCTATCATCCGTACATATGGGAAGCGGTGTCATCATCCAATGTCACCATGACATATGGACCACATGAGGATTCTATCTTCATAGTTCCACCTGCCCGTAACGGCCATCGTTCAATAGTCTTCGGCCGCATGCGCAACGAACAGACTACGCAAGCAGATTCTTTCAATGATGATGCTGGTGAAATACAAGTTCACAGGTACAGCCCGCAAGCCTTGAAGATCATGCAAAATATGGGTTATGACTTGAAGATGAAGCCAGGTCTCAACTACGAAAAAGGCAGACGAATACCGCCGCACGGAGATCCCCACTATCAACAAACCCATTTCGGGTTAGGGTATGCCACCTCCCTTACGACTTCCAAGTCAAACGAGGATATCTTTTCCTCTTTTCAAGACGGCTCATCGCCCTCCGACTCATCTCACGCTCTCGAGCAAACATTATCAGCAAATATGGTAGCGACGGATTCCTTTGAATCAGACGAACAAGAATCCGAACCATTCGAGAATGACGCTTGGGCCCAGCAAATGGATACACAATAGGAGTTCCGCTTCGAGCAGAGAGAACCTCCCACTAAAGATGAAGTTATCCAGATTGACGTTGGGGATGAACTTTCACCAAAACCGATATTTATCAGTAACAACATTTCCGAAGAAGAAAGGGAAGAAATTATCTAGCTGATAAAAGAATATATCGACATCTTTGCGTGGAATTATGAGGATATGCCAGGTCTTGATCTAGGGGTGGCCACTCATAAACTCAACATGCTGCCCGATTCAAAGCCTGTGAAGCAGCACCAACGCCGGTTCTTCCCGGACATGATGGACACCATTGAAGCTGAAGTCAAGAAGTTGATAGCCTGCAGCTTCATCCGTGAAGAACAACATCCCGACTGGGTCGCCAATATTATCCCGGTCATGAAGAAGAATGGGAAAGTACGTATCTGCATCAATTATCGAGATCTGAACGCAGCCTGCCCCAAGGACGAGTTTTCTCTTCCCATCACAGACGTCATGATTGACAATACATGTGGTTTTGAATGTATGTCTTTCATGGATGGATTTTCAGGATACAATTAGATCAAGATGCATACCTGAAGACGAAAAGCATACTGCCTTCCGAACACCACTGGGGGTCTATTGCTATACGGTTATGCCCTTTGGATTAAAGAATGTCGGGGCTACGTACCAACGGGCTATGAATAACATATTCCATGAGCATTTATGCAAGACGGTGGAGTGTTACATCGACGATGTAGCTGTCAAAAGCCGCCTCAGGGATAATCACATCCAAGACTTGAAGACAGTATTTGAGTTGATGCGCCAACATCAGCTCAAAATGAATCCTACAAAGTCCTTCCTGGGGGTATCTAGCGGCAAATTTCTGGGATTTGTCATCACCGCCAAAGGCATTCAAGTGGACCCTGATAAAGTCAAGGCCATCTTAGAAATGCGACCGCCCCGTAATCTGAGGGAACTCAAGGGATTTTAAGGTCGCCTGGCTTATATCCGAAGATTCATATCCAACCTTTCCGGGAGATGCCAGCCCTTTTCTCGTCTCATGAAGAAAGGTGTATCCTTCGTATGGGACGAAGCCTGTCAGCAAGCGTTCGGAGATATCAAGCGCTACCTCACTAGCCTGCCAGTTCTGTTACCTCCCTTCATAGGAAGACCATTCGTGCTATATGTTCGAGCGATGGATCATTCTCTGGGAGCTTTTCTCGCACAGAAGAATGATATGGGCCACGAGCAGGCTATCTACTACCTCAGCAGGATGATGGTCGGAGTCGAACACCGGTACAACCATGTGGAGAAAGAATGCTTGGCTCTGATGTTCACTATTCAGAAAACGCGACACTATGTCACGGGCCAAATCATTCATATAATCTCCAGGATCAATCCTCTTCGGGTACTAATGAGCAAGCCAAGTGTTCTTAATTCCTGACTCGCGACTTGGGCGATGTTATTAACGCCATATGACATGGTGTACGTCCCTCAAAAGTCCGTCAAAGGCCAAGCATTGGCTAAATTTCTAGCTGCTCATCCGACCCCGGAGGCCTCCAAACTATATGAGGACATTCCCGATGAAGTCGCGGAATATAATTCCACAATGGAAGGTGATACATGGCAACTTTTCTTCGATGGTGCCTCCAGGGCTGGTCCCAGGGAAAACGTGGTTTCAGGAATAGGAATCGTCCTGGTTACTCCTGATAAGCTCGTCATCTATCGAGCGTACTCTCTTAGCGAGCACTGTTCCAACAATGTGGCGGAATACAACGCTCTACTAATTGGGCTCCAAGTCGCCAAAGAGCTGGGGGTAGAATCTCTGGAAGCCTTCGGTGATTCTCTGCTGATCGTCAATCAAGTCAGAGAAATATATGAAGTCCGGAATCCCGACCTCATCCCCTATCACCGAGCAACGGTCGAGATAGCCATGACATTCAAGGGATTCTTCCTTGAGCATGTACCTCGATCTCAGAATCTGGAAGCTGATGTCCTAGCCAGTCTAGGTACAGATTTAACTACTCCTATAAGAAGGCAGAATTCGAAAATCCTTCTTAACAGAGATTTATTCTGTGTGAAAAATAACTTTCACATAGAATACAGCTACACGGTGGACACAGATCCTCCCAGGAGAGATTGGAGAAGTACCTTTATAGATTTTGTAGCATACAGAATCTTGCCCGAGGGCCCTAAAGAAGCAGTATCTGTCAAAAGACGATCATTATGCTTCTACTTCGACGCATCGTCATAATGCCTATATCGCCGGTCTTATGACAGACTATTATTACGATGTCTCTCTGGTGATGAAGCACAGCGAATTATCCATGAAACTCACGACGGCGTATGCGGAGCGCATCAACCCGGTCCTAAGCTGCAGGATCGCATCAGGAGAATGGGCTATTACTGGCCCACTATGATCACGGACGCAATCAAGTATGCCAGACAGTGCAGAGCCTGTCAGGTTCATGCGGACTTCATACATCAACCGTCCGACATCTACATCCTACGGTTGCGTCATGGCCTTTCGAAGCATGGGGTATGGATATCATTGGTCCTATTCACCCGTCTTCTTCCAGGGGACACTAGTTCATACTGGCTATCATGGATTCCTTCTCCAAATGGGCAGAGGCGATCCCTCTGGCTGAGGTAAAGATATCTAATGTGATCAGCTTCATCAAGCATCACGTCATTTATCGCTTTAGGATTCCCCGAAGGATAATCCACGACAATGGGCCTCAGTTCATCAGCCATGTGTTTCACCAGTTTTGCGATAAAAATAGGATACAAAATGTGGCAGACTCCACGGCATATTATCCAGCTGCTAATGGGTTGGCGGAAGCCTTCAACAAAACCATTATCAAACTCTTGAAGAAGTTTGTCTCCTCGAACAAGAGAGATTGGAATGAGAAACTGGGAGAATGTCTCTGGGCATACCGCACGACGGTACGAGCACCGACAGGTTGTACGCCATTCTCATTGGTCTACCAGAGTGAAGCAGTTCTTCTCATCGAAATTCAAATTCCGTCACTCAGGATAGCCGTGACTAATGAGTTGACTCAAGAAAAGAACGACCTGTTAAGGCTTCAAGAGCTAGAAGGATTAGACAAGAAATGCCTCCATGCTTAACAGCGTATCGCGCTCTACCAAGCACGCATTTCCAGAGCTTTTAATCAAAAAGTAAAGGAAAGAGTGTTCAAAGTCGGCGAGCTAGTCCTAGCCGTAAGAAGGCCGATGATTCTTACTCACAGGAGTAAAGGCAAATTCTAGCCCAAATGGGAAGGCCCTTACGTGATCGAGACAACGTTCTCAAATGACGCTTACAGGTTAGCCCAGCCTAACGGAGACCTCATAATGGCTCCTATCAACGGCAAATTCCTGAAAAGGTACTATGCTTAAACTCCTCTGCTCAAGTGGAATAAGGCGATCTTATTTTGACAAACTACTTCCAAAACAAACTTTAGTCCAAGCATATCCTATCATAGATATGCCCTGCTAAAGTTTACCGAGAGTATATCACGTCCATATTACCTCTGATATCACTTTCAACCAAACCTGTCATTTACATTCCGAAATGATGGGTCTACAAAGTCAAATTAAAAGCCTCTTTATTATTCCCAAAAGAGAGCAAAAGTACATTCGAAAAAGCAAAAGCAAAAGTACATCACTTAGGGGGAGCGGTCAAATCGCGAAGCTGCTGCACCAGTATGACCATCCTCTCATCCTGAGAGTTCAAAACGTCGGCACGAGCCCACGCCAACCTGGTTGCAATATCGTTCAGAGCAACTAACTCAGACCGAGCCTGCACAAAATCGGCATGGATGATGCCCACACGCGTCAGATTCAGCTAAACAGCCGCCCGTCGTTCCTTCAGCACGTCTCGGGCCGCCAACAAAGAGAGAGCCTTTGCCTCTGCTCGAGTGAGCTCATCCTTCAAAATACGGACCCTCGCTGCCTCTTCCTCATACTCGGCTTCACACTGGGTCAACTCGGGGACGATGTACCCCAACTGGACGTGCTCATCATCCATCTCCTGCTGCTGAGCCGCGATAGACTTATTCAGAGGCTCCATCTGTTCAACAAGATGCACAGTCAAGGAGTCATATCTGGCCTGGACCAGAGCTTCAATGTTGCCTCGAGCTAGCTGCAGGTATTCGTTAACGGGTTGCTCCAAACCATTAACCATCGCCTCCAGCGCGTCAGCTGCCCCGGTATCATCGAATTCTCTGATCGTCTTTATCGAGAACCGAGAGGACCTCTTCAGCTGCGCAAAGTCCAGCTTCTTCACCAACACCATTGACATTAGCGTTCTCAAAGTGGGGTAGAAGATGCGGTGTACTGCTCGGTCAACGCAACTAGGTCCGCATGAATGCGGGGAGTGTCCGCAATGGTGGCGACTTTCCCTCCAGGAAAAACCATAGACGATGTCGCCACGGTCGTCGCCTCAATAGGAGGTGCAACAAAAGAAGAATCGCCAACACCAGACGAAGTGACCGGCATGCTCAAAAGAGGCACTGTCGCAATGACAGGCTCGTCCTCCACTCGGGATACCTCAAGAGTTTCCTCGACAGGCGAGCCAGCACCCGAAGATGTCTCCTCTTCAAAATTAGGTACCTTCGTGTCACCACTAGGACCTGACACAGAGCCGAAGTGCGCTTCTACATCGCCCTCTCCGAAGAGGTCTTCACCTGAAAAGAAGAAAAAAGGAAGTTAATATCAATATAATATTAATTTTCCTAGAGAAAAGGCATAAAAGACGAGATTTACTCATGGCCGACGGCATATATGTCGCATCTGCAGCCTGTACAGCTAAATCATTTCTTAATGATGCTAGGCAAGATGTCATACCTGGAGAAAGGGGTCTGCGAACTGACACTGGCAAGTAGTCTTCCAGGTCCTCCACAAATTCTAACCGAGTCTTATCAGCTGGAATCTCGCTAGGTGTGCTCACAGGCGCGGCAGGAGTCCCTCCCGATGCCGATCCGGCTAGAGGTATACGGAATCCTATTATACTCAGCCCCGGAGGTGACTTCATTCCACTACCTGAAGCACCAAGCTGTCTTCACTCGGGACACTGCCCGGGTACAATCCCCTGAACAACGTCACAGAGCCGGAAGGACGGCTGACAAAAAGGCCAGATCCTTTCTGATAGAAGATCTTCCCCGGCTTGCCGTGAAGATCGGGAGTCAGCGTCCACGACATCCTCCTGGGATGTGTAGCATGGAAGAATGTCGAGATGGGATAATCTTTCGGCATCTTAGGCAGATTTAAGACCAAGCCACTGGCAGAGAAAACTCAGAGTTCTTTCTTGGGCTTCGTTTGGGACTGCTTATTAATCATGTCCCCGAAGAGGAAAGTCGGCTTTATATACTGTTCCCCGTCTACGTACGTCAGGGGCTCCCCGTTGATCAAATTCAGCAGCGTTCGCTCACCCTGAGCTGATATCAGAATTTCCCTTCCTTCAGGATACTGGGGCCCAGAGATAGGAAATGTCACGTGCGACAGATCCTCCAGATAGTTGGAGTGCAGCATCCCGACGGCAGAATCCATCACCTCGGCTTGCGGAGACTCATGCAAGTTAACTGTAAAGGTACAAGGAAAACACGTCAGTTTCAATACTGGACATTACAGTCTTGCAACATATGCCAAGAGGCAACAGTCTATGCTCTACGCCAAGACTGTACAAACTTGATCGTTTATGCCAGAATTTTCATCCAGAAGCATAAAATTTAAGTCGACAGTATACAGTCTGTGCCTTACAATAGACTGCCAAAATTTGAGATGTTACGCCGAGATTTTCATCCACAAGCGTAAAAGCTCAAATTTTACTATATACGCCAAATTTTTGGCAGTCAAAGCTCTTACGCTCAACTGCGAAAATCTGGAGTTTTTACGCTGACACATTAGAAATATGGGCGTAAAAAGATAAAACGTCTCCGTGCATCATCTTCCTTAAAGAGGCTATCAGCACAGGAGACGACCTAGCGCGGTCACGTTCAACGTGTGCGAAGGATTTTCAGTCGTTCTCATTCATCCCGAAAGCTCTACCTTTCAAGCCGGGTGCACTGCTCGTCGGCGGGATGCTCCGCTCAGAATGAGCTTCGCCCTGTCCAACCAGAGGCGCCCTCGCTTGAGCCGAAGAACGAGAAAAAGAATCAACCTCCTTTCCCTTAGCGGGGGAAGTTTGCTTCGAAGCCATTACTGGAAACTTTGAAGACTCGGAGAAGAAATAGAGAAGAACTCGAACAGTCGAAGGCTTTCTTTCGCAGAAGACGGATGGAAATTTTTCCTCTCAGAAACTTGGGATATATATAGAGTTCGGATGGACTCCTCGGACCCCAAACCAAATATCCTAATTAATATTCGGTTATGATTGGGTCCTACGTCAGCCTATTATTCAGAGAAGGCAGACAGTCAGCGAATTCGAAAAGTTTTTTTGCGCAAAGCAAGTTCATGGTTCCTATGCTAAGGAGCTTTCTACGCTCGACAGCTACAGATCTACGATTTTACGCTCGCAAACTATAAGTCTATGGTTTTACGCCCGGATGCCTTTGTGCTCGGTAGCTTTTATGCTCGAGAGGCTACAAACCTACGACTTCACGCTCAGCAGATACCAAATCGATGATCTCACGCTCGGTGGCGCTTAGTTTACGCTCAGAAGCAACAGATCCACGACTTCACACTCGAAAAAATTTTCTTTTCAGAAGCTACAAATCTACAGTTCTACGCTAAGGAGCTTTCTACGCTCGACAGCAACAGATCTACGGCTTTACGTTCGACGGCTACAAGTCGGGTTTTACGCCCAGATGCCTTTTTGCTCAGTAGCTTTTATGCTCGAGAGGCTACAAACCTACGACTTCACGCTCAGGAACTACAAGTCTATGATTTCACGCTCGGTGGTGTTTAGTTTACGCTCAGAGGCTGCAGACTAATGATTTCATGCTCCACGACTTCTCGCACATCTAAAAGATACGCCGGCCAGAGTACGCGTACATATGAACGATTCTCAAAGCGGTCAATTACAGGAGTTCACACAGAAGATACTCCTTCTTGACCACATGATATCCCAAGTACCCGAAGCATACAGAGTTCAATATTGAAACATTACTCTTCTTCATGGGTCGATTCAAAGTTCATCCAGACTCAAGTCTGAATATTTCATCTACCAAGATGGCAAATCAGTTTGACAGCCATTTCTTGCCCTGCTCAAAGGGATTTTTCGAGAAATCATTCTTGAAGATGATGTCTGAACAAGAATGCTGTTCATCAGAAGCAACAGTTCAGAATTCTACGCAGTCCTTTACTCCTAAACAGCAGGACAGTTCGAATACTCGAATGCTAAAGCGGCTTTCTACACATCTCTAGTTATGCGTAAAAGACAGGACAGGACCTAGCACTCTTTCTAAACAGAGTCGGCGTAAAGAATCAGATGTGTCGAAGCTACACATATTCAGACTTCACAGGAACAAAGTATGGCAAGAGGATCATATGTATGGAAGAAAGACGATTTTATTAAAGATTAAAGTCATGATTACATATGAGGGAAATCCAGTCTACGTGGGTTTTTCTTCATTTTTCTTCATGATTACATATGAGGGAAATCCCGTCTACAAAAGGATTTTTCTCGTCGTTGTCGGAAGGCCACCCCCAGAATCTGTTCTGACAGGTTCTCGCATTGGTGGAGATCTTCCTCTTCTTCCAAGACGGTTCGTCGACACCCACAATCGATGAACAAGAAGATGATCAGTGGCGGGAGGATACAAAAATGGGCATAGACCCATCCTCCAACAGAAGAAAAGCAGGGTAAATCTACTTTTTTTACAACCGACGCCACTCGAGGACGGCAGTTACAGTTTGTCTGCTCCCGTCCCCGGAGGTAACGGGAGAAGGTGCCACTTACAAGTCGCCATGGTGAAATATAATTCTTTCTCTCTCCCGAAGATCACCATACAAAATTGCTGATTATCCCGAGCAACGGAGGCTATGATATCCTTCCATGATCCATCGTTGCAGATAACACTTGCTCGAAGATGCCATCTTTTTCAGCTCCTTACATGCTGGAAGAACATGGTCTCCTTCTTTCTCAGATCGACCCGACAAACTCCGGCGATCATCTCTGTGGCGAAGGGAATACGGGAAGAGCAGGTTAACTCCTCAGCCTTTTTATAGGCGAGAGAGGTCATACCGGTCCCCAATAAATCCGCCATAAAGTCAGCCTCGACCGTTTTAAAGCTCCATTAAGAAACGTTTCGAGTTACGAGGAGCGGTTCATGCTTCATTCAAAGCATTTCAAATTACGAGAAATTTGAAAGCTTTGAAGGGGGTCTTGTAGAAGCATAAAAAATATGCTGGATAGCTATATGCAGCATATTTATGCAGAGCAGCGTAAACTGATGACCTCAGAGCCCCCAACGTCCAACAGAACTCTTTCACTAAATATAGCAGAAAATATAAGCTCAAAGGACCATTCGCGTAATATAGTACGTCCAGGCCGCTTTAGCGTAAAGAAGGTGCTACATCGCCTCTATGGCGTAAACCACACCCGCTTTCAATGCAATATTAAAGCGTACGAGGAATGCTTCGTATCCCCCAAAATGAACCTGTCAAATCACGCAGTGAACCTGACATCTGACTCCTGACAAAGAGTGCTGCACGGCTACCCAGACGATGGCTGAAATAATGATAGACCACTCGGGACACGCCTCTGCAATTAATGCGCAAGATGATGGCGGATCTCTGCATTTAATGTAGGGGATTTGATTAAATATTACCGAACCGTCGTTTACTGATGTCTCCTCAGCGTAAGCTTCTTCTATGCATACAAGTGGATACGCTGCCTTGTTTTACACAGGCAGGCATGAACAGTTTACGCTTCACAAAAGACAAATGGACTACCACGTCAAAAACTGCTATTCGTACAGGGCTCGAGGCACGTCTCTACACCTAATGCTCAGAACGGTGGCAGGCCTTCGTAACACGCCTCTGTAATTAATGCGCAGGATGATGGCAGATCTCTGCATGTAATGCGAGAGATTTGATTATATCTCCAAGAGCCGTAATTCCGGCTAAGACGTCCATATCACCTCGGCTTCTATGCCCATTCAGCTTCTATGCTCACTCGGCTTCTACGCCCATTCGGCCTTCTGTGCCTACTCGGCTTCTATGCCTTCAGGTTTCTACGCCTACTCGGCTTCTATGCCTACTTGGTTTCTACGCCATGGTGACAGACATTGGCTTCTATGCCAACCTCTTCTACACGAGGGATACCTACCTACGTGGCTTCTATGCCGTGATCTCTGTAGCGATTATACGCATTTTGTCCCTTAGTTGGACCCGCGTCACACGCTCATTCGAAAGATCATCTATATGCAGGCATTGGTTACTTTAACCGTTGTGTAAAAGGATGATGTACTTTCCACTACTCGGTTTTTACACCAACTGAGTGGTCACTGTCACTAAAACTCTATAAATAGAGACCTCTATCAACAGAGGACAAGGCCGACAAAATTGAGAAAAAGGGTCAGAAATTGGTCAAGGAATCCAGTATCAGACCCAAGGTCGAAAGTGGGAAAGGTGGAAGAGATCGGTGAGAGGGAGTCTGGGAGAGAGAAGAATTCGGAGCTCAGGCAAGGAGTAGCGATCAACGAATTTGGCATCGTGCATCCATCCTCCTAAGCAACCTCAGAAGCTGCTCTCCGTCTTCTACGACACTTCTTCACCATCGTGTGGTCCAAGGGCTAAAGTGGTCGGCTACAGATCAGACACACATAGCAATATTTACCCAGATTAAATAAATTGTACTCCCACATCCTCGTATAGGATTATATTGTACAAGCTTGTTTGTAAACCAAAGAAAATAGGTTTCGTATAAACCTGGTCTTATATATATTTCTTCTTTCGTTTATCACCATAAACAAGCGTATCATAATATTTTGTGATACGGTATGATATATGGTTCATTTTAGGTGATTTGTGTTAATTCCCTTCGAATTCCTTTCTAACTAGTTGTATTAGTTGTTAATAAGTGTAATTAATATGTATTATAGATATTTATAATGTATTATTGGTTTTGATACGGGTTGAGTATGTATCATGAGTATCCTAACTTTTTACTCTAAGTGTTTGATAAAATGCCTAATTGTATACATCTAAATATAAGTATTTATATATGTATGCCTATATATATATATATATATATATATATATATATATATATGGATGCATTATTAGTGGTTACATGTATGAATATATGAATATATATTATAGAGTATATATAAGTTTATCTAAGTGTCTGTGTGTTTGTGTGGAGCTTGTGTAAGATGTGGTTGATTGTGCTCGGGTTGGAATTATAGTAAGAGCAATAACAGTAGCAGTTTTGGTAGGGATAGTAGAAGCAACTTTAAGTTGCATTAGGAGTAACAGTGGTGTCATGACCCGCACCCGGTGGAGGGACACGAGTACGTGGGTACGTCCAGCCTACGCTGCGGTATCGACGGTAGAACGATGTCTAGGTCAACTATACTATCTAATCATCTCACAATAATGTATAATCTGTCAATAATATCTCAACTCCAAGAAGGAGATCAAAATCTTAATGCAACACAATACTCAATCACAAATCTATAGCACGATAAGATATCAAAGAAGCCTAACATAACTATGTAGTCTAAATATATCAACAACAAATAAAAACAATATCCAAGTCTCAAATAAACGCCAAAAATAAATTGGGTACCAAAATGCGAAAGAAAACTAACTATGATAACTAGTGATTCCGGCTATATCTCCCGGTAGTCACTCCATAACTAGTGGGTCCATGTCTACACCATCTATAGGTCGAGGTCCATAGTACGTCGGACACCAATCTCCTGGATTCTCTAAAAAATGTTATTCAGTCAAGATTAGAGCAAAGTACAACCCAATAGTAGTTCCAATTAATTGACAAAAACTATAAAATAGTAAAATAAGGGATACCATATACGATGAGAATATAACTAATGATCTAAGAACAATGAAGGAACATGCAAAACTAGCAACAGAAATATAAATTAATGCGTACAAGAATGAAGGAGATGAACTATAATGTCAGAAATAGAACAGGATAATCTATGAACTGAATATGGAATCTATAATATTACCATGTGTTTGAGATACTAACTAAATATGTGATCGGCTTGGGATATTCAATGATTACACTAAGGAGCTAACTCAACCATACATGAAGTATATGATTAGTTAGTAGCCGATAATTACACTACTAGCCGATAGTTCTTGATCACATATTTAATTAGTATTTTCTCCACCCCGACTGATACGATGGATCCAACCATGACACGTTACTAGCCAATGTATCCAATGTTTAACCTATAATATCTAACGTTATCCAATACCAACAAGGAGAAGAATTCGATACCATCTCGGTAATCAAGGTAACATCTCATGACTGACGATCCAATAACAATACCAATCCGTGTACCAAAGTGTCAAAGAATAATTAGTATTTCTAAATACTTGAATTATAGTAGTAATCAAATAATAGAAACTATCAGAGAATGTACTCGCCTGTGGTCCAAAGTAAATAATATAAAATGGTATCTAAACTGGTGTCACACAGACCTATATATAGAATATTATATTAATACAAGATTTTGGAATAAAAATAAGTTAAACTAGTTCAATTCTAGGAAGTAAAGCCATTTCTAAGTCAAAACAGTCAAACTAGGTCAACTCTAGATCAAACTAGTCAAACTTGATCAAACTAGCTATTTCTATGTGGTATGAGTCCATCTTTAGGATATTGGGTCCATACACTATGTATCTAGGATATACTAGCTATGTTAGGATACTAGAACTTTGACACTATACTGTATCATAAAATACGTAAATTATTATATATGAAAATACAATAATATATATATATACAAGATGAAAATATATAGTATCCCTGGCTAAACTAATGCTAAATGGATACCTTGGCTTTGAGCCAAATACGGTATCAACCACCTATAACCCCCTCTTGATACACAAACCCAATACCTTGAGGATGAGCCAATATCTTGACATTACCTTGGTGTATCTCAAGGTAAACTAGAAATAATATTAACCAATACTAATACTTAGGCTAACTAGTGTATATATATACCCTCATATATATATATATATATATTAACTAACTTAACTGATATAATACTAACATACTATTTAATACTAAAATCAATACCTACAACTAACACAATTAAATTAGCAACTAAACACTAACATATATCACTAAACTACTAACCAACAAATATAAACCTATTAACAATGGTATCTAACCAACACTTAACTTCCAACCTACAAACCTGACCCCTCTTAGCCTTATTGCTCTGTTGTTGCTTCTTATTACTACTTGCTGCTGCTTCTCACTGCTGCTTATTGCCACTGTTGCTTACTGTTGCTACTGCTTACTGCTGCTACTGCTGCTTCTAATTGCTGTTGTAGCTACTGCTGCTTACTGCTGCTTATTGCTGATGCTGCTCTTACTGCTGATGCGGCTTATTGCTGCTGCTGCTTTTAATTTTTGCTTGCTGCTGCTTATTGCTGCTGCTTATTGCTGTTGCTGCTGCTTATCACTGTTGCTTATCTGACACCTCCCCCTAGCACACATATACCCATATATATATATATATATATATATATATATATATATATATATATATATATATGCTTAGAAATTAACACTAATAGTGCACGTGAACTTCCTTACTCTCCCTATGACCACCAACACATCTCAAATGAAATAGAAACATAACTATATATATATATATATATATAACAACTATAAATATAATACTCTAATAGTTATAGCCAAGGTAAATTGAATTAGAATGCAAAGTATCAAACATGTGGAGTGCACCACACCCGTATCATACACAATCTATGACACGCTTGCGATACGGCTCCACTACATCACCAAACGTATCCTGAAGGACACAAGCAAGTCTAGAATCACAATTAGAAGCAATACTAAGTGTTAGCTACTCATCTACGAGCCCATTTTAAAATGTGACATGCTTAAACCCCTTTATCGAAAGAAAATCCCTAAATCAACCAGTATCGATAAATTGTCATGATACAGCCTACTCATAACCAATTATGGATACGACACTAGACACACACAACCAAACATATGTTAATTTGGTCTAATTGACCTATTGACAAATACATGATGTGTTAATCTTAAAATTTCTCCAAAATTAACACAAAACACCATATAACTTCCTCCATAGGCCTCCTATGAAACTAATTCTACTTTCTATGGGTAGTCTTAGTACATAAAGGGTTTATAATAATTAAATTACAGATTTAGAGTCTAATTAGAGAGGAAAAACTAAATTGTACCTATTGGAAGATGAATTTTTAATATAATTCTCCAAATTGAGTGTCAATAGCCTTCAACTTGTGTTTCTTCCTCCTCCTTATAGATTCTTGCCTCCTCCTTGTTCCAATAGTCTCCAATGGTGAGTAGAAAAGGAATTGGAAAAGAATTTGGGTAGGGATTAGTGTAGGAATAAAGGAATTTGGATGAGAAAAATTCTATATCTAGAATTGGAATGAATGAATGAAGAAAGATATAGAGTCTCTCTCCTCCCCTGTGTGGCTGGCATTGCCCTCTACTCCAAGTTACTATAAAAAGTCCACAATACCCCTTGGGGCTTGTCATGAAAAAATTAATTAAGGAAGGAAGGTTCTAATCCAATTGGTTTAACTAATTAATTTATTTTCTTAATGAATTGGGTTTGTAGTTGGGCTCAAGTCTAACTTAACTAATATTGGTCCATGATAAGTCTAGTTGGATCCAATAGGTGTCACGACCCACACCCGGTGTAAGGGTACTAGTCGGAAACAACGCCCAGCCTACGCCGCAGAATCGACGGTAGAACGCTGTCTAGATAATCTATCTAACAGAATAATGAACCACCAATAATGATAGTATACTCAATCACAGAACTAAGGTAGAAATGAGCACAAATCAGATAAAGAATAGAATAGTCACAATACAACTCATGAGTTTAAAATAATACATCAATGAGTCTGAAGAGTAACAAAATAAGCTGGAGACAAATCCAGTACCAAAGAATACTACGAGGCTACAACTCCAGGGTCAACTGTCTCAGTTGGGATAAGTCCCTCTTGAGCCAGGGTCTCCGAATCTAAACCCATAATATCATGGGGTCCATAATAGGTAGGGTACCACTCCTCAGTGTCATCTAAAAAAATATATCCAGTCAGAAAAGGAGCATAGTACATCTCTAACAGCAGTTCTAATTAATGATAAAAACTATGTAACAGTAAATAGCTGTGGATAAACAAGATGCACAATAGATATAAGAGATATATGTACGATAAGGAAATACTAAAAATAAATACAATAATAAACAATATGCCAATGAAACAATAATACTAATGACTAAGTGTGTGAGTACTAGCTTAACATGTGATCGGCTTGGGCAAGATGCAATACGGCCTGGCTAATCATAAGTGCGGTTTATGATCAACACTATTCACTTACCAGTACTTTATTCAATAGGGATATTGATCACATATCTATACTAATACTCCCCACCCCCGACTGGTATAATAGATCCAACCACGGTATGCTATGGCACTAGATTCTCCAAGAAGAGAGCGACTCCTCCCAAAAATTAGTGTCTGTACATGTACAAGATAACCAATAAAATAATACTTGCACCATATACACCATATACCAAGGAATAACATCTCATAACAAGATCCGGATATACCAATCCGTATAACCATAGTGTCAAGAGAACATGGATATCTACACTAGATACAGTGAACATAGAGGATATCATAAATGAGAAACTATCAGAGAATGTACTCGCCTGAAGTCCAATAAAAAGTCTCACAGATGTCTGACTCGGTGCCTCGAAGACCTAGATATGGAATACCACATTAAAATAAGGTCCCGGAAAGAGAACAAGTCAAACTAGTCAACTTCTAGGTCAATAAATCAATTCTAAGTTAAAAGTCAACTATGGTCAACTCTAAAGTCAACTAAAGTCAAACATGGCCAAACCAAGGTCATCCTCACAAGACATCTATATAAATAATATAGAATAAAAAATACAACAATAGGTCCACTAACAACTAATCTAACTGAGGGTTAATAACTAAACATTAACTAAATACAATACATAAACATATGCAACCATATCAAATATTGAAATATTCTAAGCTAAAAATATCCATACTAGTTATAGTAAAATAAGATATCAATCAAAAAATAATTTTTAAAATACCAATATTTACAATATTACCAATATTTGAAAAGGCAAAAATACCCCTCTCCGAAAAAGTGGTAGTGACAAGTCTACCCCCTTGAAAAAATTTTGTCCTTAAAATTTAAGGGTGATCGTACTCCTTCTAGGTCAAACCTCCAGTAATCATAGTCCAATAAGGTCTTATCTAAAATCACACAAAGAATAGTCCTATGCAAGGAACAACATGCATGGTCATGGTCTCTGCATGTCTTATTACTGTTGTCTCTGTCAGAAAATTCTATTAGCAATACTAACTATTAACACAAGCATCCAAAAGGTACTAAAGAAGCAATCAATCAAAATAGATGGAAGGAACAGAAAGAAAGAACAAAACTCGCTAACCCATCACCTGTAGTATCGGTCTCCTCGACCGTCATCACAAATGAGAGAAATTCTAGATCTAGAATTAGAATAAATGAATGAAGAGAGAAAGAGAGAGAGAGATAGAGAGGGAGAGAGAGAGAGTCTCTCTCCTCCCCTATGTGGCCGGCCTTGTCCCCTAGTCCAAGTTACTATAAAAAGTCCACAATACCCCTTGGGGCTTGTCATGAAGGAATTAATTAAGGAATGAAGGTTCTAATCCAATTGGTTTAACTAATTAATTCATTCTCTTAATAAATTGGGCTTGTGGTTGGGCTCAAGTCTAACTTAACTAATGTTGGTCCATGACAAGTCTAGTTAGGTCCAATAGGTTCACTAACAACTAATCTAACTAAGGGATAATAACTAAACATTAACCAACTATAATACAATACATAAACATATGTAACCATATCAAATATTGAAATATCCTAAGCTAAAAATATCCATACTAGTTATAATAAAATAAGATATCAATCAAATAATAAATTTTAAAATACAAATATTCACAATATTACCAATATTTGAAAAGGTAAAAATACCCCTCTCCGAAAAAGTTGTAGTGACAAGTAACAATAATAGTTAGAGTTGCACTTAGTGCAACTAAAGGGGGGGCTCGGGTATCACTGATACCCAGAGCATTAGAGTAGCAGTAACAACAAGCATTAGAGCAGCAGCATCATTTAAGCAAGTAGTAGCAAATACAGCAGTGAGAGGGTGACTACAGGTGGACTCGGGAAGGAGTAATACTAGAGCAGTAGTGGCAGCTAGTTACAGAACTTGGACTGAGTCATATTATAGGCTTCTGCACTAAGTGCACAAGTGTGCAACCACACTGGTCCTACAGCAGTGCAGTTGAGTCTGTCTTGGGGGCATGTGGCCATGGTATCAGTAGGGAAGTGTAAGGGGGGACTAACGGATTGGTTATGTTTTTAAGTTGGTATTGGCAACTGTCATGGGTGATACTGTAGGTAGTGTGGGATTTGGCCTTGAGCATAAGGTATTGGTGAGTAGTAAGGATTCAAGTTGCCAAGGTATGGTGATACCTTAAAGTTGGATACAGGTTTAGTGTAGTATTAGTGTGCTAGGTTGTTAATTGCTATTATGACATGAAGCATTGGCTTCAGCAGCAGTGCACACAGTGAGGTGCACTATCATCAGTGGGGTCATTGAGTGTTTAGGTGGAGTGTGAGAGTGTGTGAAAGTATAGATAGGTAAGTATGAGTTGGGGTTTAGCAGTATTAGAAGTATCCAGGTTTTGGTAAGGATATTGAGGTAGTATGTTAGTATAAGATTGATATCATAGATACTTTGAGCACCAGAGTAATAGTAATTTAATTAAGGTATTATCATATATTGATGATTATAAGTTCTGATATAGGTTAGTATATGATATCTAGAGATTGAGGGTATTAAGGTAATATTAATTTATGCATATACCAAGGTATTAATTAGATACTAAGATTACTAATATAGTTAATAACTAGTACCTAGAGATACTTTAGCATTATAACTAGTTTCTTTGATACCAACTAGATATGACCTCGCATCACCTAGTATTTACTAGTATGGACTAGTAATCAACCTAGAACCTAGATATGGACCATAAACTGAGGTAATAACCTAGTTTGGTCTAGTTTGACTAGTATGACCTAGGAATGACATAGAAAATCATATTTAGTACATTTATAGCTCATTTATCATTATTTACACCCATTGACATGATATTCATATCTAGGTGAGTGTGATACCATCTCAGATACCGAGATATACCATTTGTTCAGGACTACATATGAGTACATTCTCTGATAGTTTTCTTATTTGATAGTCTCTATGTTTCATGTATTTAGTATTGAGATATTTGCTTCCTGACACGATGGTTACATGGATTGGTATACGTAAATATTGGTCATGAGATGTTATTGTGTGATGACTTAGTAATCACTATGTCATGCTTCATGATTACTCAATGATTACCGTTATATCTTAGTGAATATATAGACTGTAATCATAGTGCATGATATTATAGACCTTGTAGTGTGATATACGTGTTATAACGTGTCATGATTTGAATCCGTGTACTAGTCCGGGGATAAAAAAGTATTAGTGGATATGTGATCATACCTTAGAGCCTGTGATTATTGTAGCCCATGATAGTTAGTAGATCATGCAACTCACGTGTGATCACGCTAGTTCACATTTTATTTATAGCCCTTATTAGGCCCAAGCCGATGACATTATCTTACTAATATTTTAAGACACATTTATTATATTATTTTCTTTATTCCAGTTCATTACATTTATATTTCTTACCATATTTTTCTAAGATTATTTCCATTATTTACTATGGTACTCTTTCACGTGATATTTGCTAGTTCAGTTACTTCCATCACTTATTTTTATTGATATTGTTGTTTCATAGTTTCTGTCAATTATTAGAACTACTATTAGATTATAATTTGCTCCAATCCTGACTGAGTATATTTTTCAGATGATACATTAGAGGATTGGTGTCCTACGCACTATGGACCACAGGATGGCGAGCTAGTTGAGATAACAACCGTAGAGCCTATTGAGATAGTACCAACGGTCTATGAGACTTAGCTAGTTTATTTATGATATTGTATATGTCAGTTAAACACTTTTGGCATGTATTATATTTGAGATCATTGAGTTATGATTAGTCTATTAGATTTTTAATGTATTTGATACTGTATTTCTTTCCTTCTATTTTAGATCATGCCATATCTTCTTCTAGTTTATTATTATTATTGGGTATTGTTTACCATTATCATATTATTATATTATCCTTTATTCGGGATTTGAGATATCTTGACAGGTACATTATATATATTGTATGAGATATTTAGATAGTATTGTTGACCTAGACAGTATTTTATTGCTGATGCTATGGCGTAGGCTGGACGTACCCACGTACTCATTTCCTTACACCGAGTGCGGGTCGTGACATAGAGCCCATAGTGTTGGATGATATTCGTACAACCAAATCAATGTCAGAAGATGTTTAAGCCGCCTCTGGTGAATAGCAAAAGATAATGGCGCTCTATGTGGGAGGTCCTCGCTCGTTGTATATTCACCTATCGGCTTATAACCTGTAGGAAAGGTTGAGGTATTTTCCAGAGAGAACAACTTCTTTTTCGTTCATTGTGAGGAGGCTAATAATCTGAACATACTTATGAGAGGAGCATGGCACCGTGATGGTCATCTTATTATCACCAAGAGATGGGACCTTCTTATTTCTTTGGACGAGATATCCTTGCCATTGTTCCTGTCCGAATTTAACTCCCCAATTTCCTATTGGTATTATAGAGTAATGTGGTACTCCATAAGATTACTAGTGTTGTGGAGATTACGGTCAAAATGGATGCACCTATGGCTTAATATAGGCATCTAGTATATGCCCAAATTCTGGTGAATGTCTTAGTTGCAAAACCCTTACTCACTGCGGTTCATATTCTACTTTCTATGGGCTAAAGGCTCATTTACCGTGTGGTTTATGAGTGAACACCCCTACCACATCAGACTATCATTATATAGGACATGGAGATACATTGTCCTAACTCAACTAGATAATTCATTCTGGAGGAACTTTTGGAGGTAATGAGAGATTAATCTATAAAGATTGCAACTTAGGGACAAACCCATTATCCTATGGCAGTATTAAGAGCGGGTAGTTTATATAGACCTCCCCTCATAGTTAGTTCAGTCATCTTTTTAGGTAACGAAGTTAAGGGGGTGGAGCAACCGAGATGTTGGATCCTAGCCCAACTTCACAAGGTCCCGAATTTATTCCTCTAGGTAAGGGAGAAAATTCGGTAATATAGAAGAATTCATAGGGATGATGATGGTGGCACCGAGGGAATCCTATATCTTATGTCTGACCCTGTCCTTTAGACTCCATACATGATGGTGGTAGCTGCGGAGCCATAAGGTAGATTCCACGTTCTCCCCCAGAGGCTCTTACTGATCCTGTTGATATAAAGCCAAGAAAAGAGTTCCACATATGTGTAGGAGGGTGAAACATCTGAGTATGCTACCACAGATAAAGATGTGGTATTGGGTTCAGTCTATCTCACTAGGGTGAACGATAAGTGGCTTAAGTTGACGCAAGATAACAACCCTCCTTCAAGAGAGAGATCCCAAAGGAAGAAATCAAATGTTACTTCAGCCATCAGGGTGTGTTCTCATTTTATGTAAGGGATCTAGAAGGACCAAGTAGTGGCATAGTCTATATTATCTAAGGAGTTTTAGGAGTATCAGAGTTGAAGGATATGTTGTTCAGGATGGTAGGCTTTTGAGTCTTATCATCCAATTTAGAAATTAATACAATTACCTTTTATATATATATATATATATATATATATATATATATATATATATATATATATATATATATATATATATATATATATATATATACCGAGTAGGTCCTGGTTTCGAACCCTCCCTTGGGCGGCTGGGTGGCTTATATAGCCATGGACCGGCTTGGAGAAAGGACACCCAATATATATATATATATATATATATATATATATATATATATATATATATATATATATATATATATATATATATATATATCCTTCCTCTTCGTCAGGTGAGAAGAACCCTTATTGTCGACATAAAAAAATAATAGCGAGGTGCCCGTCTTCTTCACCGTTTGCCAGCACCATCAATCATGTCTTTCCGATGCGTGCATGGCCACTTGCGATCGCAGTTGAAGCACTCGTCAACGTGTTGCTCTCCATAGGCATCGCATGCGAGTGCCAGGCAAAGCAAACTGAGTCCCCTAGTACTGTACTGTACGAATGTCGATCCTGCCAGAGTCGTGCAGACCTAACCTCCCTGTAACGCTGGCACCAGTGCTCGATGCCACTACCGTGATCAAAACCCGGGCGACTGTTGGCCCCTTGCATAGTGTAACCACCACTTCCACTTGTAGGAATATTTTTATTATTTTATAATTTGTTGTGTATATATATATATATATATATATATATTGAATTAGTGTTAGCTAGAATTATTTAGTGTTAGTGTTAATACTAACTAATTAGAATTTATTTGTGTTAGTTAGCATGAATAGATTATTCTCTTATTAATTGATTAGATTCCTTCCTTATCCAAATAGATTTATTTCATGACATTTCTAAAACCTAATTAGGGGATAGAGAGGGACATTATGGACATTGCATCATTACCTAAACCCTAGTACATGGCCGGTCCTATATAGAGGGAATTCGCCTCTCATTAGACACCTCTTCATTACTCATTCATCCCCAAATTTCCTCTTTTCTAATGTAATCCAGTTCCATACCAAATTCCACCCAAACCAACTCAATCCCTATTAATTATCATCCCCATGGAGGCCTAGAGCATTAGAAAGCACAAAGGGACCATTGGAGAGGAGCTAGCTAGGAGATTGTGTCCATTTGGATGAGTTTCATTGGGATCCTACTCCCAATAGATAAAAATCTCTTTTTCAATCAATTTTAATATTATAATACCAATTTGAACCTCAAGGAACCTACCCATAGGGATACCCAACCCCATTGGTGAAGAATTAGGTGTTAGAAGGCCTATTTTTAATAGTTACATGTATTTTTATGAGCCATTTGGTGGAACTACGAATTTATGCCCACCAAGTATTTGTGTGGTGTTCCTTTGTGGATATTGATGTCTATTTGGGTTTGGGATGATATCCCTGTGTCCATAATTAGATACGTAGAGTCTGTATCATGATATGCCATGATACGTATAGGTGGATTTGGTAATTTGGGAGTTTTGGACCAATTGGTGTTAATTCTTCTTTATTTACACTATACTAGATTATTCTAGCTATATATATATATATATATATATATATATATATATATATATATATATATATATATATATATATATATATATATATATATATATATATTATGTTTTATATGTTTTTGGGTTAAAACTATGGTGGTGTTGGTATAGTAATGGTGTATCATGGAGTATCATGGCATACCATGATGTATTATGATACTTAAGGGGTGTAAGTGAGGTATTTGAGGTGTGCTTTGAGTTGTGTGTGTATTTTTGTTCATATGTTTTGGTTGGAATTGGTGTATCTTGAGTATTAGAATTGGATAAAGGTTGTGAGTGCTTGACTATCATAAGGGATACTTGTGTATCTTTTAGTGTGTATATGGGTGTCCCTAAAGAGAGGAGAGTGCTAGTGATTGGTGCTTGGAGGCTGATAGCAGTTGAGGTGAGGAGAGGAACCTGTGGGTATTATGTTGTTAGTAAAGTGTGAGGTAAAGAAGGGGAGCCAGACTTGTGCTCAGGCATAAGGTCTGCAGGTCAGTGAATAAGAGAAGGGGGCTCAAGTACTGCAGTCTTATTGCTACAGTAGCTTCAATAGGTTCTGGGTTCAGTCCTTGTTGTAGTGTGCATATTGAGGATAGCCTACAGGCATGTGCATGCCAGGGTAAGTGCAAGTAGGAGGAAGTAAAGGATGCAACATCAAGTAAGGGGGTATTTTGGGACTGATTGTATGCAGGTTCTGTACAGGGGTGGGGATTGCACAGTACAGTATAGTTGCACTTCAGATTTTTGTACACCAGTGCACAGTTCCTATGAAGCACCAGTTGGAGTGTGAGTTGAGTATTGAGGGTAGAAGGGTATATAAGAGAGGTTGAGGTTAAGTATTGAGTTAGTATCCCGGAGTGAGGGTGTATTAAGTGTAGTGTGACTTAATGTGAGTGAGTGCCATGAGTACATGGGTGGAGTATCTGAGAGTGCAGTGTGTGTGTGTTATGTGTGATAGTGAGTGCACTAATAAGATAGAAGTGTTGTTTGAATGCAGAATTTGAACTGAGTGTGGTGTGTGCCATGTGTAGAAATATATGAGGTATGATGATATATATAGGTATATGTTGAGGGGGGCAAGGTCTGTGGGTTCAGTGAGTGTCCAAGTGGACTAAGAGTGTGTGCTAGTGAGTGCTAGTGGGTATATGGGAGTGGCTCTTGGTTGGGTTATATGTGCCAGTTGGTTAGTGCATCTTAGAGCTATAGTGTAGGAGCTAATATAGGCATATGTGTCGAGTGTTGTGAGTGTGCTAGAGTGTAGGCAAATAGTTAGGATAGTGCTTGAGAATACCAAGATACAAGTGGGTAATTAGGATGCAAGCATCTCAAGGTATGCTAGGTAAATTCAAGGTATTGTTTAGGATACTAGGTAAGGTAAATGTTAATGTATTAAGCTAATGAGTTATAGTACTAGTTTAGGTATTATGATACCATAGTATGTATATATTTAGATTTAAATTAGATATTATAGTTATAACTTGGTAATATGTAGATAACCATAGCTAGAACCTAAATAGGTATTATTGAACCTATTAAGATACTTAACCAGATGGATACAACTAGATCTTAAGATACTTAACCAGATGATAACTTGGTAATAACCTAGTATTAGCTAGTATTAACTAATGACCTATTAGACCAACCAAATAGGTATTTATGAACCAAAAATTAGCTATTGACCTATTTTTACCCTTTTGACCTAGAATTGACCTAAAAATCTAAATTAGAGTTAATTAAACATGTTTATGATTCCAAATCACCTGTTAACATAATAATTCATATATAGGTCACTTGAATTTCAGTTCAAAAACTAATTTGAGTTCTTTGCTCAGGACCACAGATGAGTATATTCTATGATAGTTTTATTTACTTGATATTTTCTATGATTCATGTTTATAATATTGTTACACTTGATTCCTGACAAGATAGATACACAGATTGGTATTATATGGATTTATTGTCATAAGATAAGATACGTAGTTTCAGACCTATTAACTTTTTTCTGGACTAAAGTATTATTGGACAAATATATCTACTGAACTAATATATTACTGGACTAATATATCTACTGGACTAATATATTTTCTGGCTTAATAATCTATTCTGGACTATTGAGATTCTTTGTGTCGAGACATGGATCTATGAGTACTGGTCGGGCAAAAAAATACTGTAACACCCCATTCCGCTCAAGCGGACTACCGATTCAAACAAAAAAAGTGCAACATCCCGACCCGCTTTGCTTCAGCGAGAATACTCGTTTGAGACAAAGGATATCCAGACTTGTCCCTTCAGGAGTTTGGCTTAGGCTTTCAGAGGCTCGCTCAGAGTATCGCTCAACCTAGGCAAATCATCACTAAGGTGGGTGGCTACGGTGAACGTGTCTTTGCTTAGCCAGCACACTTAAAATATGGAATAATACATGCTAGTCGCTAGGTAAATCACCCCCTATATGCTAATAAGAATACAACGCACCTAGCTAAGGGAATAATCCTAACTTGTATTGCTTATGCTAAAACATGGAAATAAAATATTGCTTATATTCAGACCCTCGTATGCTACCTTTTCTATGTGCAACTGGACCCCGTTGTGCCTCGAGTAGAACGATATGTATTTGCTCTTCTTAGTGCACTGTTTACCTGTTTATACTGTACGACCCTAGATCATGTCGCTCGTTAAGTCCCTTTACGATTTTACTCCTCGGCTTACCTTGGGTCCTGAGCGAACGTGAATGTTTAAGTTTTTCTTATGAATGCATGCTTGCCTGCTTATATATTGCCTCGATTGAATGCTTGTCGCATAAACTATGCCAAGACCCTGAAATGCCATTTATGTCATGCATTCATTTAGGTTCTCCTCGGAAGACTATCTAATAGTCGTTCCATGCATGAGTGAACCTAAAAGTATCCAGGACCGTTAGGTCGCTAAGGCGGTTCCCAAACCAGGAAATTTACACCAAGTCAATTATCCAAGAATCACAGCTCGTGGAGTAATACCATCCTGTACTGAATCAAATAGCTCGTGGAGTCAATACACATATTATGAATAATCTTGTCTCGAACATGTACCTGATATATATATCCTGCCTCAAACATGTACCTGATTTCCTGCCTAAAATATGTGCCTGATATGTATCCTGTCTTGAACTTGTTCCTATACCTGACCAGAGACCTGAAAGATTAGAGACTTACATGGTCACAAAACAACTTGGAAACAATGTTTTAGTTTCACGGACGATTGCTGGGGCACTGGCACCAATCCGATCTGGCCGAAACTCCTGATAGTCGCCTGCTATAGGATAGAATGGCCTGTGTCATCCTGTCTATGCATCGTACGCCATTTTATACTGTGACTAGACCGTCCATTATGGCGCCGTGCCAGTGACCTCATATTCATATAGATAAGTCATCCTCGCTTAGCGGCTATCGGCGTGCGAGTCACTGCATCACATCAAGAATAACTGAACACCTGAACGATCATGGTATAACAGAACTTGTGCATAAAGAGCACTTGAACATCTTATGAAACACACCTGAGTAGCCCTTATAACTCATGCATTCGTAACAAGATCTCACTCACAATACAGCATTTTGCATATGTTATTACCCCTTGAATGTTTATATGCTCGTGCTTGAATTAACTTGGTTTGCCTTGGACAGGAAAGGACAAATGGTAAGTTGGTAAGTCTCGTCGTGTTATCTCTTATATCGCATGGTGCACTGCCATACGAGTTAGGCTATTCAATTATTTGCCATGAAACTGATCCTAAGGCAACTAGAAAGACAACAAAATAGTTGGTGCACGGAACCTATATTATGTGTTTGGATTCGTCGAGCGGGCGAGTAGCCTCTCCACCAGTGCATTCGTGTACTGATAATCTACCAGATTGTTTGCAGGGTGCGGGAGAACCTCGTTCAGTGTGGATGCCTCTTTCGTGCGTGTTAAGACGTGAAGTTCACTCTGGAGCCTTGGAACGTTGCGTCCAAAACTGAAGCACATATACAAAAAATAATGTTGGAACATCGTCTGTATATTATTCCACAAATGTAGCTACTTGGCACCCTTTTACTATTTCAGAGAGAGAGTCACGAGCGAATTATAATCTTGGCCTAACACCGCCTGTAACACTTGTTTATATCAATAAAGAGTTTATTTTACTTCACTTGTGTTATTCAATGCTTTCGCTATTATCGACTCAGTAAACTTGTTACCAAATTGCCTATGTATTTATAATTCTGCTGCACTCAGACAATCTGTCGACTCTGTGGCTTAGACCTCTTACCGCCAGCCAATGAACCAGGGACTTGCACGGGCGCGGCTCACGCTCGTGTGACATCACGCCCAGACGGGTCAAGCGATCGTCTCGCGGAAGCGCTGGCATGGAGATTCTCACCTAGTGGGGACGGTCGATTAGCCTGCGGGAGATTGGGACGTGACAGATTGATATCAGAGCTTGGCTATACGCCTTTGGACTTTGTTTTGATTTTCTCAGTTTCGAAAGCTCATTCGTGGGTTATGTGCACACTCTCTCTCAATGTCCCAAATGAAATATTCTAACAATGAGTCTAAATACTTTCAAAAATATGCATTTGAATGATGTGATTGCTTGTACAAAATTGTGATGCTATGGCCCTTGTGCCAACCTGTGCTAGATCCTTCAGGATTAGGCTCATGCTAAAAATATTATTATGTGCAAACCCGAAATGCCGATACATGTTTACCCAACTGGTTAGTGCAAAATCGAATATTACCCGAACGGTTAGCTTCGCACACTGCCTTTCGGCTAAGTTATGTTTATTATCGTGCACAAAGACCCTTTGGTGCAAGCTAATTTGCAACGAATTGGGATATCATTCAGGAATAAGATAAGTCAAACTTAGAATGCCAACCGATAGAAATATTCTTGGATTTATCGCTTAGGCGAACATAGAGAATCGTGCTTGGATTTTGGGAAATAATACGAACGATATTTTGTATCGGAATACAAAAATCAAATATGGATTTAAATGGATGACTCAATTCCGAGTGGTATATGGATTATTTAAAAATGTCCAAACTGATCCATAGGTCTCGTGCGATAATTGGATTAAAACGAATTGAAGAATGTCTCGAATAAACGATAAGGCTTATATCGAATTCAGATTCACGAAAATGAAAATCGATATCTTGTTAAGAAAACTTGTTGGAAACTTAGAGGATCGTACGAGCAATTTTGGATTAAAATGAATGGATTGAACTTGAATACAATATCGCTCGAATAGAAGTTAGCCCAGAAATAAATATCTTGATTCGATGAAAGAGATAAACAATAATAGATTTGGCTTGGAGTTCGAAAGAACAATCTTGAAATCAAGTTCGAAATGATAACTCTTAAAATCAGTCCCAAACGAGAACGGTTATCCTGCGGGAGCGTCGGCGCGGTAATTTTATGCACGGCGGGGATGATCGAACTCATGGGAACATGTTCGGTAATTATTCTAAACGAACTCGATGAATTAAACATATCAAAATTTAAATGGACTTGACTTGATGGATATATATAACTTGGATGGAGTAAGTAAAATTGTAAGGTGTCTCGATCGTGCCGAAAAAACTATAACATTCAAACGTTCTTGCCTTGTGCGAGCGTAACTCTATGTCCGTACATGCGTCACGCCCGGTTTAGGACGATTATCCAGCGGGAGCGTTGACGTGGTGATCTCACGTCCAACGAGGGTGATCGAACTTACGGAAGACCGGAGCGTGACAACTTATGGATCATTTTAACTTTTAGTTTGACACGATAAGATAAATTTAGAATATAAGTGATTGAAAATGTTTCGATGGACAAGTTAGCCTAGAACCTGAAATAAATCATGTTTGATAGTTTTGTGAACAAATACGTGAATCAAGTTGAATGACTTAAAATTATAATCTAAGGCTTAGAATCGAATCTTGGCTTGATGGACTAGAGTTGAAATGGATAGGGATTCTATCAAAACATGTTTGGAGAGATAGACTATGCAAATTACTAGGCTTATCCTGCAACTTGGATGCATGGTAGATTTGACTGAACGAACTCGAACTCCCATACAAACGAACGTGTTACTGAGAGTAGGAAAACCTGTGCTCGATGTTTAGAAATCTGAGTGAAACGAGCTTGGGTAGAATACCCCGTGCAAATGAACAATGGTTTGACCTAAGAATTTGGGGCGAGCATCGTACGACAAATTTGTACGATGTATCATGTGCTTGAACTTGTACCTATGACCTTGTGAGCTGACCTAGTAATTAGGCAGATGATCCTGTGCCAAGTGAATAAACCTGTGTTACCGACTCTATCATATTGCTTAAACAAGCTATAGAATTGGGACAGCAAGACTTAGGGTTAGACTTGGGAACGATAATGTGCGCTATGTTTAACCTGAATGGAGGAACGATAGTCGATAAAATGAATATATCGTGCTTAATAGGAGTGCAAATACTTGTTTGAGTTGGAATGAAAGAATGACTTGGATTTGCTTGACCTTATCGGAAGTATCCCTGTGATTCAGTAAGACGAGAACCTTTGAGATTTTTGCAAGTAGCTTATCCGATTTCACAATCTCTAAGTTTGGTTGAATGCATATATTTGAGGGACGCCTTGAACGTGTGCATGATCCAAGACTTAAGAAATATGAAACTCGAGTGCTAAAACTTCGCTATCGCTAAGTTGGTTGACATGCATGTGTTTGAGGGACGCTTCGAATATGTGCACGATCTAGACTCGCGATATGCTGATCTCAAATGCTAGTACAAGTGAATATCCATATGAACAAGTATAACGACTTGTATAAGTTTTCCTCAGCCCTAGATCGTTAATCAAGATCGATTGAAACGTACCCCGCGTTAAACAATATGTCCTGCGCTAAGGCACAAATGAGACTGACTCAGCATATACGCGACACGGCGTAAGGATCAATTAAGAAGATTATATCCAAATGGATTTAGGGGTAACGACTACTCCATTTGGCATAGATTCGATAACGGGATAGAACAGCTAGCCCTCAGGAAGTCTCGAGGACGAGAATTTTTCTGATTGGTGTATGATGTAACACCCCGTTCCGCTCAAGCGGACTTCCGATTCAAACGACAAAAGTGTAACGTCCTGACCCACTTTGCTTCAGCGAGAATACTCATTTGAGACAAAGGATATCCAGACTTGTCCCTTCAGGAGTTTGGCTTAGCCTTTCAGAGGCTCGCTCGGAGTATCGCTCAACCGAGGCAAATCATCACTAAGGTGGGTGGCTATGGTAAACTTGTCTTTGCTTAGCCTGTACACTTAAAATATAAAACAATACATGCTAGTCGCTAGGTGAATCACCCCCTGCATGCTAATAAGAATACAACGCACCTAGCTAAGGGAATAGTCCCAACTTGTATTACTTATGCTAGAACATAAAATAAAATATTGCTTATATTCAGACCCTCGCATACTACCTTTGCCATGTGCAACTAGACCCCGCTGTGCCTCGAGTAGAACGATATGTATATGCTCTTCTTAATGCATTGCTCACCAGTTTATACTGTACGACCCTAGATCATGTCGCTCATTAAGTCCCTTTACGATTTTACTCCTCGTCTTACCTTTGGGCCCGAGTGAACGTGAATGTTTAAGTTTACCTTATAAATACATGCTTGCCTGCTTATATATTGCCTCGATTGAATGCTTGTCGCATAAGCTATGCCAAGACCCTAAAATGCCATTCATGTCATACATTCATTTAGGTTCTCCTCGAAAGCCTATCTAATAGTCGTTCCGTGCATGAGTGAACCTGAAAGTATCCAGGACCGTTAGGTCACTAAGTTAGTTCCCGAAGCAGGGAATTTGTACCAAGTCAATGATCCAAGAATCACAGCTCATGGAGCAATACCATCCTGTACTGAATCAAATGCCTTATGGAGTCGATACACATATTGTGAATAATCCTATCTCGAACATGTACATGATATACATATCCTGCCTCAAACATGTACCTGATTTCCTGCCTGAAATATATACCTGGTATCTATCATGCCTTGAACTTGTTCTTGTACTTGACCAAAGACCTGAAAGATTAGAGACTTGCATGGTCACAGGACTACTTGGAAACAAAGTTTTAGTTTCGCGAACGTTTGCTGGGACACTGGCACCGATCCGATCCGGCCAGAACTCCTGATAGTCGCCTGCTATAGGACGGAATAGCCTGTGTTGTCCTGTCTATGCGTCGTACGTCATTCCATACTGAGACTAGACCGTCCATTATGGCACCGTGCTAGTGACCTCATGTTCATATAGATAAGTCATCCTCGCTTAGCGGCTATCTGCGTACGAGTCACTGATCGCATCAAGAATAACTGAACACCTGAACGATCATGGTATAACAGAACTTGTGCATAAAGAGCACTTGAACATCTTATGAAACACACCTGAGTAGCCCTTATAACTCGTGCATCTGTAACAAAATCTCGCTCACAACACAGTATTTTGCATATGTTATTACCCCTGAATGTTTATATGCTCGTGCTTGAATTAACTTGGTTTGCCTTGGACAGGGAAAGACAAGTGGTAAGTTGGTAAATCTCGCTATGTTTTCTCTTATATCGTACGGCACACTGCCACATGAGTTAGGCTATTCAATCCTTTGCCATAAAACTGATCCTAAGGCAACTAGAAAGATAATAAAATAGTTGGTGCACGGAACCTATATTACGTGTTTGGATTCGTCGAGCGGGCGAGTAGCCTCCCCACCAGTGCATTCGTGTACTGATAATCCACAAGATTGTTTGTAGGGTGCGGGAGAACCTCGTTCGGTGTAGATGCCTCCTTCATGTGTGCTAAGGCGTGGAGTTCACTCTGGAGCCTTGGAGCGATGCGTCCAAAACTGAAGCACATATACAAGACATAATATTGGAACATCGCCTATATATCATTCCACAAATGTAGCCACTTAGCACACTTTTACTGTTTCAGAGAAAGAGTCTCGAGCGAATTATAATCTCGGCCTAGCGCCGCCTGAACACTTATTTATATCAATAAAGAGTTTGTTTTACTTCACTTGTGTTATTCGATGCTTTCTCTATTATCGACTTAGTGAACTTATTACCAAATCGCCTATGCGTTTATAATTCTGCTGCACTCGGACAATCTGTGCGACTCTGTGGCTTAGACCTCTTACCGCCAGCCAACGAACAATGTCCTGCACGGGCGCGGCTCACGCTCGTGCGGCATCACGTCCAGACGGGTCAAGCGATCGTCCCGCGGGAGCGCTGGCACGGATATTCTTGCCTAGCGGGGACGGTAGATTAGCCTACGGGAGATTGGGGCATGACAAATACCTAGGAGACGTATAAATATACCATTTATATCCCATGGTCTTAATGGAATAATAACAGCCATAAACAACACATACGGTTTGCCAAATTTTTCCCCATAGTCGTTCACATGTCAATTTGCTATTTCAAAACACTTAGGTAGTTTTCCTTGATTTTACTCTATACTAGTTGGTTACATTCTTACTTTGGTATGTCACTTGATTCCACATATTTACTTGTCTTTACTGACATACTTATCTATTTCAATTATTCTACCTTATCATGATGTCTTACTTATTTGTTCACTTTATTTCTCGCACAATGATTATATGCTTACCTGTTCATCATGTATTTCATTATTATTACTATTTTATAGTCTTTATACTATAAAAAAATTTGACGATTTTTCTTCGTCAAGAAAGAGTTTTTTTAACAGTTTTGGATCCGTCGTCTAGGCCACAGTCAAGAAAAATCGTTCTTGACTGTTTTTGTTTTTGTTTTCTTGACGGTTTTAAACTGTCAAGTAATAAGCCTATCTTGACGATTTTAAACCGTCAAGAAAAATTATCAAAAAAATCGTCATGGTAAATGAAAACTTTTCTTGACTGTGACCTAGATGATGGATAATGACCGTCAAGAAAGCTATTTCTTGACCGAGAAAAACTGTCAAGCAAAATATTTTTTGGTGTTTAAAAACTGTCAAGTGAAGTTAAATTTTGTTTAATCAAAATTCTATTTATAATTATATATTATATGCTTCTGTTACCGACACATAATATCAAAATAATCCAAAATATCGCAAACATCAAAGAACAATAATATACGTAAATTTTATATTAACAAATACATGTTTGTACACCATAAACATCTACTCACATATCCAAATAGACCAAATATGTGATTTTCGTACAATTTCTTAAACATCCAAAACCTATATATACAAGTAAACTAAAATACATGGCACATTGTGAAACTATATAACAAAATATCTTAATTCGAAGCGTATCCCATCACAATAGACTTCATTTGGAAGCAGGTTCCTGAGAGAACAAGAGCAAAAGTTACTACTGTTAATGAGCTTAATTATTAAACAAGAAAACGAGATCCTGGAGAAAACAATGAGAGTATAATAACTTAATTGAACTATCACGAATAACATCTGGAAGACTAGATTACTAATAAATGCAAAATAGTAAAAATAAGGTAAAATTTTCTACCATTTAACTTCTTAATTTTTTGGTACTTATTTTTTGTTCTCGGCCATCATATTCTCCTTCATTTGTAATTGAAAAAAAGTGATAAGACATGCCATAACAAAACTAAGGTCCAAATGGGCAATACAGTAATACAGATTAACACAATATGGATAGCTTATGAATTTTTCCTGAACATGTATAGAAATACAGTACCAGTATAGGGGAGGGGTTAGAGAGTATCTAGTATATAGATTTGAACTGCTAGACTACAGATTTGAGTTCAGTATTTTTGAAAATAAAGAAACCTTACATAATTAATACCAGAAACAAAACAAAATAAAAATTAAGTTGTCACGCCACAGTCCCAAAATATATAGGACTAGGAATACGTAAGCATGCCAGCCGTATATATATGGAGACTCCAATATATGGAAACCATAACACATACATACACTGTATTATGAACAATAATTCAGAAGTGGTATATAATTATCACAAGTCACAGGGCAAAAATAAATCTCATCCACAGAATCAAATAGAAATAAATAACCAATATACTATATAACTGAATCTCAATATGAAGTATCAAAGAGTGATAGTCGGGTGGAAACAAATCTACTTCCAAACTAGAATATAAGAGAAACCACATAAGAACATCTAATGAATAGCAAGTCCTGCTCCGTGCTTCTGCGAATAGTCAAGATCGTCTACACCTGGAAAGGGACCAGGTCCTCAAAGGGACGTAACAAGATACATAGAAGCATGCCAATTTGAATACAGTAAATATACATAATAGATAGAAAATATATAAGTACACTGTACAAGACAATCTATATGAATATGCATAACGAGGACAATTTTTTGACGTATGGGCATGGGTAGGCTACGCTATCTAATCTCACAACTCATACACACGTCAGGAACATCAGAAATCAACATACCTCAAGGGTAGCGACCAGCGCGACACCAGAAATTGACATACCTCAAGGGTAGCGACCAGTGCGACACAACTACCGTAGTGCGTGCTAGTTACTAGGATTTACTAGAGTGGTTATAGCCCATACGCCTACTGATTGTCCTTCTCTCTCATGATACTAGGTGTCAAGTGTGTGTCAACATATATAATACATAACTATGACTGAAAGAAAACATACATGCAATGAATATATAAAAAATATAATAAGCATGCAAAGTACTGTAAGCAATATGGCAAGGTATCTTGCCTGGCAAGAAACCTGCAAAGTGTAGGCGTCCAGACATCAGGCACAATGGATCAAAAACTATGGCATCAGAAGAAACATCTCCGGATGCTAAAATAAATATCACCAACGTTCCTAGAATAAGCGAGATAGCTAAAAAACATTACCCTTTCGTCCAATTTGGACACAGGAGCGCAAAACGGTAATTTCGGATCAAAGCGGGTCCACCTATAGGCCACTTTACACCGAAATACGTGCCAGAGGTAAAGGTCTCTAAATGGAACAAATTATAGGTCAAAAAATTCTAAACGTCAATACGAACTCAACGTATATCCAATTTTGGTTTTCGGTGAGTCGAACACAAGTTCGCTCTAAAAATTCAACCGTAGGGCCCGCAAATAGGCGACTTGGTCAACTGTCTCAGAATTACGTGAAACTTGGGTCACAGGACTAGCGTGATACCAAGAATCCAATGGTACAAGTTTTGTCGCATTCCGACGAGCGTACAATAAATGGTGTAGTATTTTGCAAAAGTCGTAATACGGGGCCTTTTTACGGATACGGGGTGATTCTGACGTGCACACACGTCCAAATCAGTTTTTGCGAAAGTCCACATGTCAGGACATACCATACGCGTCTTTTGGTGCAATTGGTATGCGACGAGACGGTCCCGTTTGGCAAGACGCGCTCCGTATCATAAATATTTATGTTTTAAAAAATAAGTTTTTCTGAATTTTTAACCTAATTTATTTTTGTATCTAACACAAAATAAAATAAAGTAATTATCAGGGAATGATCTTGATCATATAGGCTTTACACAGAAAAAGGTATATCTCGATTTGGATATCTACGTTGGGAGATATCGGCCTCGAAACATAGGTCGATGGGACAGTTTTCTGCAGTTTAAAAGTATAGTTTTTTCTCAACTTGGCGTCGATTTATACCTAGTTTTAGCGTTGTTCGATGGAAACTAATTAACAGGATTAAAAGGGGGATAGGTCGTGATCTTACCGGTGAAGACGGATCCGAATTTGATCTAGCGAGGAGGCGGGAATCAGCGCTTGAAGTAGCAGTCGTCACTGTCAAATTTTGCGGGTGCTGCGGGAATCCGCGCGATCGCACGACGGACGGCGGGCTGCGGCGTCGCCGGCGGCGTGCGTCCAGGTGGCGGTCGACGCGTGGAGGTGGGAGCTAGGTTTAGGGTTTCAATTTATTTGGTATATATATAGATGTCGAGAGAGAGGGGGGAGCGGGGGATTCCCTGGGCCGCGGGGTAGGGTGTGTACTGGGAACGGGTAGTTTAGGTTGTGGGCTGGGTAGTTAGGTTAGGGAGAAATTAGCTTAAGGTTTATAAGAATTTGTGATTAGGAGATTAGGGGTTAAGATTAGTGATTAGGATTAATAGAGATTTCTTTTCTTTTTCTTTTTCTTTTCTCTTTTGTTTTTATTACTTTTTCTTTTTATTTCTTTTTCTCTAACATTATTACTATTACATTATTATTATAATCTAACACTTATTATTATTATTATTATAACTAATTATTATTATTACTAACATATCTAATAACTATTTATTATTTACGTATATATTTGAGGTATATAAAAAATATATTTGTACCCAAATTAAATTCTAAAAATAAAATCTATTACTCCTCCATAGAGATTCCTAAAATAAAATAGTAGCTTTGTACAATAATTCTAAATGGCTAATTATCTAGGTAATTAAATCAATAATATATATTATCTAATTAACTACAAAATAATATAAATAAATTCAATAATTAATTAATAAAATATATATTTAAAAATATGGGGTTTTATATTCTACCCAACTTATAAAAAATTTATCCTCGAAATTAGCACTAATCCATATTCATAATAAATCGCTATAGCTATTACACTTCATTGCTATCTAGTAGTGCTTCTTAAAAGTCATGGTAAGCCATTCTAACATTTTTCATTTATTGTCCATACCCTATTCTATTATCCTCTAACTCGTCTATACTACCCAACTTAAAAGAATTTTTACTAGTAGTCAAAGTCTCTTGAAGCTATTGTCTAGGTTGCAAGACAAATTTATTCATTAGGTCGAGAATCTTGGGATACCTGTCTGCAATCTCATAACTATGATTTTTTTTCTTAACCGTCAAGTATCATAGTCTAATACTGCCGTGCCACCTGACCAGTATGCCTGCAAATACTTCGACTACTCTACTATAATGGTTTGGCTGCAGCTGTCGCTACTATGCCAGCGATTTGTCATAGTCATCAGTTCGTAACAAGTGCCTTCAACTCTTTCCTAAGCTTAGTCTAAGTTTTAGGGCAACAGTTAAGGTCTTGACTAACTTTATAAACTATTTGAAGTATGAAATATTTCAACAACCCCACTAATTTTCTGTTAGACTAAAGGATGCTACTTAAGGTTTAAAAATAATAAGAGAATACATATATTGTTATAGTGCATAAACACAAGGGTTATTATTATGAACTCATCTTTTAGTTTTTAATCATTACTAACCCGGTTACATTTTTAACTAACAAAATAAGGGTGAGGTTGAAGTAAATCAATAATTTATGATGGCACGAAAAGATGCAACTACGATAGGAAGAATTTAGCGTGGAATAAGGAATGGATATGGAAGAGAAGGTGAGCAACCCAAGGGGACGGGATGGTGTTAGGAAGGAGAATACTACTACTGCTACGCGTGTCATCCATTAGCATCGTGGATATGCTATCTAGTTAAAATATCAACATATCCTCAAAAAATTTAACACTAAATATATCACATTGTGATTTGCCCTTAATTACAAAAGATAGTCACCAAGTAATATGATGGGCCTATGGGGTATATCTGGTAGTCTCCGTGTATAAACTTATACCAAGCACGAGTGTTCGTCTTTCCAAAATAGGAGAAGACAAAAAACAATAATAAAGAGTTCAAGGAGGAGGTGATAGAATAAAAGTACGGGGTTCAAGGCGATTTTAAGAATTCAAAAGAGAGTTGTCAGGGAAGTTGTTGATTGAAGTCTTATTTTGGTAAATTCCTATTCACATGTTCATATCAGAATAGTTATGTACCTGATATGATATGCTCGAACATATCTAAAGGGAAAGTATATCCGTCTAACAAGCTGAGTCAACTATATCTCAATCCACATAAAGTAGTTATGTGAAGGGCGAACCAAGTGCATTAAGGTTGATCAGACCATAATACACTGACTCTGATTTAGAAAATGTATTAATGTGGGCCCCCAAGAATACATATGTCATGAACAAGCTCGATAAAAGAATAAGCTTGCAAAACTAGGCTATAATAGCAGCATAAGTCGAGGTAGTACAAAAAATATAGGTACGCTGGATTATGATGAGGGAAGGTACAAATAATTTAAGTTCACCAAGAAGACCGGTATTATCCCTCTACTGTTGTCATACTAACTCCTTGTCTAAGTCTATAGTCGACCAAATGGGAGTATGGGCCTATAAGTTCTAGAGTCTAGATAAACACTATCTTCTTATGCAAGCCTATAGTTGGTGTCATTCAATTATACTTTATTAATAGGGCAAAAGGACTATGTGTTACTAGGTTATGAGGCATACTATCCAACTTAAAAGAATTTAAATAATAGTGTTATTGAACAATCGAGTGTATATACCTAGTACAAGTCATCTTCCTAACCCCTACCAAGCACGAAAGAAAATATATGAATGACATTGTGAAAGGATCAAGCAAGATGCAATATGAACAATCAAATAAGAATGCGAAATAAAATCAAGGGCGGTGATTAAATAAGTGGATGAGATCTTATACTATAATCCTATGCGTAGGCTTGCTCGGTACAGTAAAGTAACCAAGACAATAGACATGCATGGGCCACCACAAAAATACGTCACGCCCCAGTCCCAAAATTCGTAGGACTAGGAATACGTAAGCATGTCAGCCGTATGTATATGGAGACTCCAATATATGGAATTCATAACACATACGTACGCTGTATTATGAACAATAATTCAGAAGTGGTATATAATTATCATAAGTTACAGGACATAACTAAATCTCATCCATAGGATCATATAGAAATAAATAACCAATCTACTATATAACTGAATCTCAATATGAAGTATCAAAGAGTGATAGTTGGGTGGAAACAAATCCACTGCCAAACTAGAATATAAGAGAAACCACATAAGAACGTCTAATGAATAATGAGACTCGAAGAGAAGATCTCCTCGAAAGAGATAAGTAGCAAGTCCTACTCCGTGCTCCTGTAAATAGTCAAGATCGTCTACACCTGGAAAGGGACCAGGTCCTCAGAGGGACGTAACAAGATACATAGAAGCATGCCAATTTGAATATAGTAAACATGCATAATAGATAAAAAATATATAAGTACGTTGTACAAGACAATCTATATAAATATGCATAACGAGGACAACTTTTCGACATATGGGCATGGGTAGGCTACTCTATCTAATCTCACAACTCACACACATGTCAGGAACATCACAAATTGACATACCGCAAGGGTAGCGACCAACGCGACACCAAAAATTGACATACCTCGAGGGTAGCGACCAGCGTGACACAACTACCGTAGTGCGTGCTAGTTACTACGGTTTACCAGAGTGGTTATAGCCCATACGCCTACTGATTGTCCTCCTCTCTCATGATACTAGGTGTTAAGTGTGTGTCAATATATATAATATATAACTATGACTGAAAGAAAAAAAATACACATGCAATGAATATATAAAAAAATGTAATAAGCATGTAAAGTACTGTAAGTAATTTGGCAAGGTATCTTGCCTGGCAAGAAAGCTGCAAAGTGTAGGCGTCCAGACGTCAAGCACAATGGATCAGAAACTATGGTATAAGAACGAACTTCTACGGATGCTAAAATAAATATCACTAATATTTCCAGAATAAGCGAGATAGCTAGAAAACACTACCCTTTCGTCAAATTTGGACACAGGAGCAAAACGGTAATTTCGGATCAAAACGGGTCCACTTGTGGGCCACTTTGCACCGAAATACGTGCCAGAGGTAAATGTCTCTAAATGGGACAAATTATAGGTCAAATAAATTCTAAACGTTAATATGAACTCAACGGTATGTCCAATTTTGGATTTCGGTGAGTCGAACACAAGTTCGCTCTAAAAGTCAACCGTAGGGCCCACAAATAGGCAGCTTGGTCAACTATCTTAGAATCACATAAAACTTGGATCACAGGACCAGCGTGATACCATAAATCTAATGGCATAAGTTTTATCATATTTTGACGAGCGTACACTAAATGGTGCGGTGTTTTACAAAAGTTACGATACGGGACCTTTTTACGGATACGGGGTAATTCTGACGCACACACACGTCCAAATCAGTTTCTGTGAAAGCCCACACGTCAAGACATACCATGTGCGCCCTTCAGTGCAATTGTTATGTGATGAGGCGGTCCCGTTTGGTAGGGCGCGCTCTATATCACAAATTTTTATGTTTTAAAAAACAAGTTTTTCTGAATTTTTAACCGAATTTATTTCTGTATCTAACACAAAATAAAATAAAGTAATTAATAGGGAATGATCTCGGTCATATAGGCTTTACACAGAAAAAGGTATATCTTAATTTGGATACCTACGTTGGGAGATATCGGCCTCGGAACATAGGTCGATAGAGTAGTTTTTTGCAGTTTAAAAGTATAGTTTTTCTCAACTTGGCGTCGATTTATACCTAGTTTTTAGCGTTGTTCGATGGAAACTAATTAACAGGATTGAAAGGGGGATAGTTCATGATCTTACCGGCGAACACGGATCCGAATTTGATCGAGCAAGGAGGCGGGAATCAGCGCTTGAAGTAGCGGTCGTCACTGTCAAAATCTGCGGACGGTGGGCTTCGGCGTTGCCGGCGCCATGCGTCCAGGCGGCGGTCGGCACGTGGAGGTGGGAGCTAGGGCTAGGGTTTCAATTCATTTGGTATATATATAGATGTCGAGAGAGAGGGGGGCGGGGGATTCCCCGGGCCGCGGGGTCGAATGTGTACTGGGAACGGGTAGTTTAGGCTATGGACTGGGTAGTTAGGTTAGGGAAAAATTAGCCTAAGGTTTATAAGAATTTGTGATTAGGAGATTAGGGATTAAGATTAGTGATTAGGATTAATAGATATTTCTTTTCTTTTTCTTTTCTCTTTTCTTTTTCTTTTCTCTTTTGTTTTTATTACTTTTTCTTTTTATTTCTATTTCTCTAACATTATTACTATTACATTATTATTATAATCTAACACTTATTATTATTATTATTACTAACATATTTAATAACTATTTATTATTTATGTATATATTTGAGGTATATAAAAAATATATTTGTACCCAAATTAAATTATAAAAAAAATCTATTACTGTTCCACAGAGATTCATAAAATAAATAGTAGCTTTGTACAATAATTCTAAATATTTAATTATCTAGGTAATTAAATCAATAATATCTAATATCTAATTAACTACAAAATAATATAAATAAATTCAATAATTAATTAATAAAATATATATTTAAAAATATGGGGTTTTACATAAGTGAACATAAAAAACTAGAGAGAAGAGAAACTTGAGTTCAGCATTTTCAAAAATAAAGAAGCCTTTCTAATTGTATTTAGAACATCTTAAACTTTAATTCAAAAATTCCTAACTCATGAAAATATGTATTCCTGGAAGGCTATGATACCCACTTCTACAAATTACCCATATTTGTGTTATATCTATGACTGACCTTTGAGACATAGTGAACACATAAAAGAAATAATTGGAATATGTTGACATACATTTTTAGTAACAACAAAATGAACATATAATAATTTATAAAGTAAAGAATTAGTATAATAAAAATTCACCGATGTCTAACTTTCTAAGTAATTTAATGAATTAGCAAAAGAGGAAATTCCTAATCCATATGCTTCACTTGTACTCAAATTGATTAAACATGTAGCTAGTGTTTGGGACTGTATATTTGTATATTGAGATACATTGGTGCAATAGAGTGTGAGTTTGTCATGAGAATCATATGGTATCTCTGTGTGCAAAGGAAATTCTGAGTGTATTGTATCAGGGAGTAGTTTATGAGGTAGTGAGTGAGAGAAGGTCTGAAGTATGGTCTATGTAGTGAATAAGTGTGCATTATAGTGCATTGAGGGTGTTAGAGTGTGTGTGTGTTAGAGTGGAGTGAGGGAATGTTCTATGTGTGCATCTCTGTATACAGTGTGGTGCCCCATTCCTCCTGTTCGGAGAGCACAGCTAAGAAATACTAATCGATATCGTTCGATCGGGATAGATTGAATCAAGATCTTATCCTCATTATAGATTTGCTTCTTCGAAATTGATTTTCATATTCAGTGGACCATGCCCCGAGGATGAACTTAGCGGCTGAGTCAAGAGGGACCTCTCCGCTACGAGTTTTTGCCTAGTTTTTGTTGTCGCCTTGTTGCTTTCGTGCTTTTGAATTGGTTTCAGATTTGTGTTTTCTTGAACAATTTTTATTGTTTGTTGAAATATATTTCATTTCGATCCTGGAAAGAGTAGAAGCGGTATTGATTAGCTGTTCGTGGTAATGCAGGTGATCGTGCAGTAGACGTCGTGCAAGTGGAGTCATGAAGCACCTCTTCCCTTTTCTCCCTCCAACCAACTTATGATGGATATATTCGATTCAGTTGATCCTTATTCCAAGTCTTCATATCTAAAATCTTGCCTTCTTGCTTGTTCCGATCAAACGATACCAAAATAACTAAAAGATGTTAAAATAAAAAAAAGGAATAGACTTGGGTTATTTGTGCTTGTCAATCAACTAGTGAATGGTTACCTTATTGCATGCTAGTTCATTTAGAATGTTCTTCCTATGCTTCAATTGAAGCTAGAAAGTATACTTCTTCTATAATTGTGCTATGTATAGAATACCCTTGCTATGAAATAAACTGATCAGGGAGACTATACAAAATAAATCATGTCATGTTACTTGTCTTGTGCTCGTATTGCCTTAAATTGCATGAATTTATAACTTAGTATAGACGTCGATTGATCATGGACAACTTGTGCACAAGGTCATAGTTTCTGTGGACGGTTGTTGGGGTACTAGCACCGATCCGATCCGGACAGAACTCATTATTTAGTCTCTTGTACTTGATATGATGGCTTGCAGCGCACTTTGTACTTTCGTTGAATACCATCCTCGTCAAAGACTATATCGTTCTTTATGGTATCATGCCAGTGATCCCCTCGTATATTTAATTGTGCAAGCTAACTATGTCTTCATGGCAGGGAAGGTCATGGTAAGTATTGTGCAAGTATTTTAGACGGGCAGGTAAAAGTCACCGAACGGTGGCAAGTTTATTTTAAGTAAATTTTCATATCAATGTTTGCTTGTAAAATGAACTAAGGCAAGATAGAAAGACAACAAATAACTTGCAAGCTTCATATAAACAACGTGTTGATTGGTATAGTTGGGTTAGCTCGCCTTCACCAGTGTATTTTGATAAACTGACCCTCGTTGAAATAGGTTCTTCTCACCAAAGAGATCTTGCGAGGAACTAAAGCTACTTTCCATTCCAGTCCACCAACCGGCACACCCTGATTGTGCCTTAGTAGAAGTATTTTGAAGACCCAAGAGCTCGTACACATAACTTATGTAGCTCCGTGGGAAGTGTCACGCCCCAGTCCCAAAATACGTAGGACTAGGACACGTAAGTATGCCAGCCGCATGTATATGGCAACTCCAATATATGGAAACTATAACCCATGCGTACGCTGTAAAATGAACAATAATTCACAAGTGGTATAACTATCATAAGTCACAGGGTATAACTAAATCTCATCCACAGAAAATCAAATATAAATGATTAACCACTATCTACGAAACTAGATCTCAATACAAAGTATCTAAGGATGATAGTTGGATGGAAACAAATCCACTACCAAACTAGAATATATAAGTACAATACAAAAAACACAATATAAGAATATCAACTAACTATCACGGGGCTCGAAGAGAAGACCTCATCTCCAATATAAGTAACCAGTCCGAATCTGCGCTCCTGTGAATACTCATGAATATCTACACCTGGAAAGGGACCAGGTCCTCAGAGGGACATAATAAGATACATAAAAGCATGCCAATAAAGTACTGAAATAAATATCCAATGGGGCTGCCTAACCATCTATGTGAATGCAGTTTAAGAACAACTTTCCCAACGCGTGGGCTATCTGGCTAAAATGGGATTGGCATGGTTCTCTTGGAGATCCAGGGGCCTACAAAGCTTGTCATCTTTTGAACGACAGAGGCCGCCTGATAATAATATAATATATAGTGGTCATCATGACCGCGCATCTCCGGCGGAGCGTACGGGTTACACAAGGAAAGTGCAATGGAGCCTGAACGCCTTGTTGTTCTCCCCACCCCATGTTCTAAGCATGTCACATCCATGACACGATAATACCTCTAATAACTGTCAAGTCTACTAGCATGCAAAATTTCTATCAGCAGTTATCCCTAACGCACGGCTCATACGTACAGGAGGCTAACCCAATACGCGGTTGTCACTACCACATTTCCAGATTAGGACATTATTGTAATTTCCCTGTTTAATTCATTATGTAATAAATATGTGTGATGAGTTTTATTAAATAATTAAGGTGTTCTTAATGCATAAGTTTTAGGTTGACCTAAAAACCCAATAGATTTAACTCTTGTGACAAACCCTAATTGGCATTTTTAGCTTTAGATTATAAACCCTAGAAATGACTAAACCTTAATTAATTTAAGTTCTTCATGACTAAACATGAAGGGCTAATTAAACCTTGGCATTAGAAACCCTAACCCTAGTCCTATATAATGAGGGAAAGCCTCCCTCAAGCTTCTTCATTCATGAAGAAAGCCTTAAACCTAGCCTCCATTAGAAAAACCCTTCCTTCCCCATAAATTTCAGAAATTTCAAACCCTAGAAATCCATTTCCTCCTCCATCAAGAGAAATCTAGGAGCTTGGACCAAGAAGGCTTGAAGAAAGAGGACCTACATTGGGAACCCATCTCCCAATAGGTGAGAATCCGATTTAACCCCATTTTAATTCTGTTTTTCATCATTGTTTGGCCATTAGGAGCCCACCATCTGTTTTAGATTTCGTTTTTGGGGTTTCTCCATGAAGACCTAGGTGAATCTAGGGTTTGGTGTTCTATGTTGGTTTTCCCCAATTTCGTGAACCCTAATCCTAGGGGTATGCATGTAGACATGATTACATCTCCAACATGTAGGTTTGATCTCGATTTTTAGGGCTTTGGTTGAGGATTCATGGGTTCTTAGTGTGGAATCTATTTTTTTGCACAACATGTGTTTGATGAAATGATTACTAGGGGAATAGCGATCTAATCTATTCAATATCACCTATATATATATATATATATATATATATATATATATATATATATATATATGCATACGTATATCGTTGTGTTGTTTGATTTGGAGAGTACTATGCAGTCGAGTTTTGAGATGTGCTGTGTGTATGTGTGTTTTGGGGTTTCACTATGCACAGTCGGGTTCTGGAGTTTACAGTATGGTTTTTTGTGTAGCTGTGTCTCAGTGTATCAGACACTGTGGGAAGGTTCCCTGTGTAGAGTCGGGTTTTTGGGTTGTGTTAGGGTTCTGTATCAGTGTAGTAGTATTTGGGGAGAGGGGATAGAGGACCAGGTTCTGTTTCAGTGAATGTATAGTGTTAAGGGTTGAGGTGAATGGTGAAACTGTGTATGGTTCAGTCAAGTTCAGTTGTTAAGCTTTAATGTATCAGCATTTGGGGTTTTGGATTTGACTGTAGGAGCAGTTTGATAGCAGCTAGGGTTAAGGTATCAAAGGATTTGTAGAGCAAATTTGTATTAGTGTGTCTGTGTGTGTGTGTGTGTGTGTGTGTATATACTTGTGTGGTGAGTTGTATCGTATTTCAGTACAGTAGTAGTGTAGGAAGTTCTGTATTTTTAGTGAGGCATGTGTGGGTGTGTGTATCAGTGCATTTGTTATGGGTATTAGTTACTAGGGTTCAGAGATGTATGAGTGCCTAGTGAGGGAGTTTTGGTTTGGGCTGCAGTTCCTGATACTGAGTATCAGAGAGCAGTGAGGGGAAAACCTACCTGGTTGATCCTGCCAATAGCCTTATGGTTGTCTCGAGGATTTAGCCATGTATGTGCAGGTTTGGACAACTTCAGACAGTGAATTGAGAATCAGTTAAGGGTTATGTGAGTGAGCATTAACAACTAAGTGAACTGTGTATCAGTTCTAGAGTATGGGTGTTTAGGTATTATGGTTGTGGTGGAAAGTGATTTTGTTGAGTTTTCATTAGTGTGTATGTTAGATTGATTTAAGTGTCCTATTGAGGATTAGTTGTAGGTGAATTGGTTGAGGATGCTTACCTATTGATGTTGCCAGTAGTCATATGCTTTCTCTCAAGGTTTAAGCCATGTATTAGAATCTGCACAATGCTAGACTGTGGAACCGTGAAGGGATTTCACAGTAGCAGTTTTACTCAAGACTGAACCTTGGCTATTGTTTACTTGGTGATTTCTGAACTCTGACACTGCCTTATGTGTCATGAGTCCTATGGCTTATCAGTGATCATCGTAGAACTAAAATATGTATCAGTGAGGGTAGGGTGTACACAGATTACTTTTTCAGTGTCTATAGTTAGTGTCAGTTCAGTGAGGCATGTGTGTGTGTGTATCAGTGAGCTGATACTGTATCAGTATGCAGTGAGGTTAAGTTCAGTGAGGGAGATCTATGCAGTGAGTACCTGTACACTGTACAGTTCAAAATTGAACTGTGGTTAGCTGCCCTAATTTTGGCTACTTGAGTATCATATTCAGTTGTATCTAAATGTAGTGATCATGATGGATGTTTTGCTACCTTGAGTAATTTGTTCAGTTGGTTTTTCCTGCAAATGTGTGACTAAGCTGGAATTAATTTTTGATGGGAATCTTTCCTGTTGATTGCTTCCTAAGTCTATAGATTGCTGCCTTTATTCCAGTTCAGGTTGCCTAGCCAGTAGCCTTAGGCTTGTCTCAGTTAAGCCATGTTTGTGAGTCTCAACAGTTTCAGACTGTGAAACTGTGAATGGTTCTTTAGATCAGTTATCAGTCAGTGAGTTAGTGTTGAGAGTGCTATGTCAGTATCTAGTGTGTGGCAGGAGGACTGATATTTGGGGTCTTTGGATATTGGTTAGTCTAATTATTCACTAAATTAGCTAGTTGTTATAGTTAGTAGTATGCTGGGTTATGTGTATACATATATACATATATGGTTATGTGTAATGGGTAGTTAGTATAACCTAGATATCAAGGCCAGAACTAAAATAGCTAGGGTTAAGAGTCATGTCTATCTAGTACCTACAGGGACCAATATTTACACATCTAATGAGTTTTGAGATACCTAGTGTCATGGGCCTAGTGACACCAAGGTATGATTAGTGCATAATAGTGAGGTGGTAGTAGGTGGGTACTAGAAGTGTCGAGTTGGCAAAGTATTAACTAATTAACCTAGTATTGACCAGTAAACCTCAGAATTGACCTAGAGGCCTCGCATTTAATTAGTTAAACATATTATTTCCCTTAATTTAGTATTTTAACATTGATATTCCATAATTAGGTCATTGTGATTTCATCTTGGACATCGATCCTCGCACCTTCCTCGGGACCACAGGCGAGTACATTCTCTGATAGTTTTCATTTTTGTTGATTAATTATATAATTCCAGTTGTATACTATACTTGACTCTGACACTGTGGATACACGGGTTAGCACCCTAGATACCCGTCATGAGGAGTCGTGATTGGAATCCATCGTGCTAGCTGGGGATGGGGAAATATTAGTAGATTATGTGATCATACCCAACTCTACATGCATCATAGCTCACCCCACATCTCACGTCAGGTGCGGCCTGACCATTACATGCCTCATAGCTGTTATATATGATTAGCCTGACCATTACTTGCATCATAGCTAACCGAATGGTTAGCCTGACCTACATGAATCATAGCTAATCATATGTAACAAGCCTGATCTCGTCCCAAACCGATCACATAGTAAACTAATATTTCAAACACTTAGCCAGATGTTTATTCTTTATTTTAGATTTACTTGTTCTAGCATTCACTTATATATTTATTCATTGCTAGATGTTCCATTTCTCATTTCATATTCTCTAGTACCCTATATTTCCAGTATTTATTTCATCTTGTATTCCTTACATTGTTTTATAGTTTTTGTCAACATAAATGAAACTATTGTTTAGTGTTTGTGCTTCGCTCCAATCTTGATTGGATAACATTTTCAGAGGACATGGAGGATTTTTGTCCTACCCACTACGGCCCGGGAGCAGAGGGTGATTTCATACCAGAAATTCCAGAGGAGTTACCCATCTTAGAGGAGATTCTACCTACAGGCACTTAGACTGTCCTATTTTATGTATTATTGTACTAGACTGAGATTTGGGTTATATTATTGTTGTGACTTTTGGGTGGACATCTAGACTCTAGACTTATGATGTATTTATATTTTGTGTTGACTTATGATAGAACTCTTTATCCTTATTTCTCATCGTGCCAATTACTTTCATATAGCCTTGTGATTGAGTATATTATAAACTGTGGATCCATTTATTATCGTTGTCCTCCTTATGGAGTTGAGACCATTGACATGATGAGTTATGTTTGAGACCTAGACAGCGTTCTACCGACGATGCTGCGGCGTAGGCTGGACGTACCCACGGCTCATACCAAATTTTTGGGTGTGGGTCGTGACAGTGGTCCATGATCTATATGAGACTCACAACTCGTATAACAACTGTGTCATGGCCAATGAAACCTAATGATGCTTCATGATAATGGGGCGATCTCATAAACAAGGTCAATGCATATACATAATAAAAATATATCATGATGACACGTCGTTGCATCCAAGTTTCCTTGGACAAGCATTTTATATAACAGTTTAAAATATATGAACTAATGACAGAAAATAAAGATGCATGCAACATATGAAATATGAATAACAGTACAATGACAAGGTATGCTTGCCTGGCAAGAGAGCTGACAAAATATAACATCCAGATGTCAAACACCAAGAGTCAGAAACTACGACCTCGGAATAAACGTCTCCAGAAGCTGAAATAAACATCACCAACGTTCCCAGAATAAGCGAGATAGCTAGAAATCACTACCCTTTCGTCCAATTTGGACACAGGGGCAAAACAGTAATTTTGGGTTAAAGTAGGGTCCACGTGTGGCCTACTTTGCACCGAAAAGTGTGCCAGGGGTAACGGTCTCTAAATAGGATAAATTATAGGTCAAACAAACTCTAAATGTCAGTACGAACTCAATGGTATGTCCAAATACGGATTCCGGTGAGCCGAACACAATTTCGTCTAAAAAGTCAACTGTGGGGCCGGCCAATAGGCGACTTGGTCTAATGTCTCAGAATTATGTGAAACTTGCATCACAGGACCAGCGCGATACCACGATTCCAGTGGAGCAAGTTTTGTCGTATTCTGACGAGCATGCACTAAATGGCGCGAGGTTTTGCAAAAGTCACGACACGGAAGATTTTTTGCGGAAACGGGCTGATTCTGACGCGTACACGGGTCTAAATCAGTTTTTGCGAAAGCCCACACGTGTGGATATACCGTGCGCATCTTTTGGTACACTTGGTACATGACGGGGCTGTCCCGTTTGGCGGGGGGGCGCTCCGTATCGCAATTTTTGGAATTTGGAAAAAGTATGTTTTCAGGATTTTCCAGCTGATTTAATTTAACATACAGCAACAAATAAAATATTGTATTTAACAAGAATTAAACTAGGTTAGGTGGTCTTCGCATAGCAAAAAGAAAAACTATATTAGGATCTCTGTGGTGGGAGATACGAGTCCGTGAACATGGGTAGTTACCACAGTTTTATGTGATTGAAAAGTTGTTGTTTTTTGCCAACTTGGTCACTTTTTTCGCCTAGGGTTACTCGATATTCGAGGTAAACTAACACACAAAGATGGAAGGGGGATAGGTTTTGAACATACCGGTGAAGAGGGGGTCGAGTTTGGTCGAGCAAGGGTGCAGAAAACGAGGCATGAACACAGCTAAGTCGCTGTAGTTTCCTGTCGGGTTGCTCGCGCGTGGCATGATGGGACGCGAACGGCGGTTCCGGCGGTCGCGGGGGCGGTGCTCCGGCGGCTCTGGTGACGCGGCGGCGCTCAGGTCGGGGAGAGGGAGAATTAGGGTTAGGGTTTGTGAGTTTCTTATATGGTATATATAAGCAGCGGGAGGGGAACTCAGCGCCGCGCAGGGGGTTTTGCGGATTGCAGCAACTGCTGCTGAGTTGTTTGGTTCGCGGGCCGGGCTTGGGTGTTAACGGGTTTGATTGCTAACGAGTAGGGGTTTAGGGTTTGGGTTAATAGTTTATTTAATTAGAGTTCTTTTTCTTTTCTTTTCTTTTCTTTTTCTTTTCTTTCTTTTTCTTATTCCTTTTTCATTTCTTTTCTAATTTCTATTTTCTTTCTTTTACTTTTTCTATTAATAAACTTTATATATATATATATATATATATATATATATATATATATATATATATATATATATATATATATATATATAATTCTAGAAATTATTATTAGCGCATACAATAAATATACTCAACTGTCCAAAGGGTTTCCTACATGGAAATAATTAGGATAAAATTATAATTGCTCCCTAAAATCTCTAAATGCACAATTACCTAAAAATAAAAATTAAATAAATTTTATTTCTCCTAATTAGCTAACAAATACTATAAATCAATTAAATGATTAATTAAAATAGTTAATACGGTTTTTAGAATTAGGGATTTTACATTCTACTCAACTTATAAAAATTTTGTCATCGAAATTAAAACTAAGCCACGATAGAAAGTCAAGGATGGTATAAGATAGAGATTTGCAGCTTATTCTGTACCTTCCTCCATCCTAACCTCCATAATTTTCCAATTGTCATGGGGGATGTTTGAAGGGCTATAATTTGTATTATAAAATACAAGGGTAGGTTTAAATGAGGGGGCGATGTTGCACGTCGCACATTCCAAAAATTATGAAAAAATTTTATATGTATGAAAAATGGGTTTCTTCATGTGTCATATCCAATGGTGTGGACACCTTATTGTATTTTTGCATAAAAGCGTCCAACAATTGGAAAATTACAGAAAGATGGTAATTAGATTAAATTAATCAAAATTAATGTGCAAAGTGTTCTTGAATTAATTAGAAGTACATAGGGATAACATTAGGTGGGACACAAGTATCATGGGCATAGAGGGCTCAGGATAGAATATTATCAAAATTTTGGTTGTACAAAATGGGTCAATATTGTGTCTTCAATTTTGATTGGAACGCACAAGGATACAAAGTTAGAATTATTTAGAATTAAGAAATAACGTTCGCGACGAATGTTGTGTGACTAAAATATAGCACAAGAGGGTATAATTATAAGTCACGCAAAGGTCAAAATAGAAGGCGGGCATGTCTAGGACAAGGATGTAAAATTTGTAGGTAGGCAGTAGCTAGTGTAGTACTCCAATTATCGAAGCAACGGTATGGTACGCTAAGTGATACCATGTCGTAAAATTAAATAAAAATACCGTGTTCTATTTCTAATTGGATTCAAACTAGCCTTAGTCTCATTATCTAAGCCAAGTAGGTCTAATTTTTGGGTTAGGAGGTTTATAATCTACCCAACTTAAAAACAATTTCATCCTTGAAATTAAATTAAGGCATAATTTGTTAATTCTTTCACATTCGCATATAAGGCAAGTCAATCGCAATCTCTTCCAAATTTAAAATCTATTCAAATCCATCGCAATCACTTTCAAAATTAAGGTAACCTCTGTTTAATCAAAATTTAACATATTGTAATCTCTTCTCGATTTTTTTTTAAATAATTACATCCAAATTTAAGCTAAATTTATATGACATCTTCAAGATTTAAATAACCTATATCAAATTTTACATCGCGATCTCCAACTATCATAATCTCCTCTAGAAAATAATTCTAATCAAATATTATTCTTAATTTTTACTTAAGAATTTTGTACAAATTTTAGTTTCAATTTACATCCTCAATATTTCAAATAGGTAATCCAGCAGTCAAAATTTAAATTTTAATTCAAATCATCAAATTATAAAATTTTATATCTAATTCACCAATTGTTCAAGCCTAGAATTCTATATTTATCCTCAAGGTTTAAATCGATGATTAAATCTTCAACATTCAAACTTTAAATCATGTGCTCAACGTATAAATATTTGGTCCTCACTATCAAGATTTCAAAATTTATTAAATACTCATCATCTTAGTCATTCTTAAAAAAATTCCTAAAATTAAAATGACTTAAATCTCTCAATCAAATCTTACTTGGTCACAATCTAAAAGAAATTCCTCTCAAGTTGACAATGCAACTTCTACCCAACTTAGAATTTGTCTATCTAGCACACAAGGCTATACATTTAAGAAAGACTTCCTCAAATTATTTAATCGTGTTATTTAATCCTCAAAAATTTTAACAGACAAATTATATCATATATGATATGCCCTTAATCAATTATAAAATATAGTCACCAAGTCATGTGATTGGTCTATGGGGTATATCTAGTACTCTCTGTGTATCAAACTTATACCAAGAACGAGTGTTCGTCCTTCCGAAATAAGGAAAGACGGAAAACAATAACAAAGAGTTCAAGGGGGAGGTAATAGAATAGAAGTATGGGGATCAAGGCGTTTAAGAAATTCAAAAGGAATTGTCAAGGCAGTTGTGGATTGAAATTCTATTTTGGTAATCCCTATTCACATGCTCGTATCAGTACAGTTATATAATCGATATGACATGCTCAGACATGTCTAAGGGCAAGTACATTCTTTTACTAGTCAACTATATATCTCAATCCACGTAAAGTAGTCATGCGAAGAGCGAACCAAGCGTACTAAAGTTGATCAGACCGTAATACACTGATTCTGAAATATATTAGTGTGTCGACCCAATAATACATATATCATGATCAAGCTCGATAGAAGAGTAAGCTTGCAAAACTAGGCTATAATAGCAGCATAAGTCAAGATAGTACAAAAAATATAAGTACACTAGATTATGATGAGAGATGTTACAAAATAATTCAAGTTCACAAAAGAAATAAGACTCTACAATCTCTACAGTTGTCATACTAGCTCCTTGTCTAAGTTGCTAGTCGACCAAATAGGGGTATGGACCTCTAATTTCTACAGTCTGAATAAATACTATCTTTTTATGCAAGTCTAAAGTTGTGTCATTCTATTACACTTCAATAATAGGTCAAAAGACTATGTGATACTATGTTGTGAGGTATACTACCCAACTTATAATAATAAACTAATACTGTAATTGCCTTGAGGGGATTCCACAAAATAACCTTACACATGCAAATAAAGCAGAAACTCTTATTGTGGAACACGAGAAAAAGGTCTTGGTACCTATTAGGGTATCCTATCGTATTATATAGGTAATGGTCATCTTAAGTCAAGTGTTAATAGTAAGGATAGAAGAGTTACTGGCCTTCAAGGGGAAAGGGAATATAACTCGTATCGAGGTGGGGGTACAAATTACGTGATCTACAACTAGAGGATATCACAATCCAATGAACAACTCGACTATCAGGTTCTAGTTACAAGGCACATAATTTCAAATTTTAATATTACAATTATAACCCTAGCAAGCTATATATCCTAACATAGAATAAAATCACTCGGTCTACAATCAGAACGGTTAGGTAGCACAAATTTAAAGATGAAGGAAAGAAAACATAATTAGTCGTTGCACAAATAGAGAGTGCTAAGGTTTCAGTGGAACTAGACAAGAAATAAAATAGAGAGGCTATTGATAATGTCATGGTTTTTTGAGGGAAGGTGGTTGCTAATCTCTGTGTTCGAGGTATGATCAAGAAAATATTCTATGCATTGCTCTTGGCTTTCTAAGGTACTGTCTGCTAATCTCAAGACAAGAATCTAAATTTATAGTTTTATAATACTACCTCACTATAAAAGTTAAGTTTGGTCCTAATATTCAATCTTGGATTTCTATTGGTTCCCCAATACTAGGGTCAACCATTATGGTCAAATTTCTAATTAACTCTAGTAGTGTTTATACTACTCTCAAGTTATTCATAAACATCAAGGGATAATGGTAAACCAATCTATAGATAAGGGATGCTAGGGTTCACTAGATAGTCTAAACTTAGTGATGTGTCAATACTCTAGTTGTATTCTCAGTAGGTGTGTCACCCTAATTATTATCCTAATAAGAGGTTCCTATGTTCTAGGAGAAGGCTATACTCAAGGAACTATTAGAAAGCACAGGAATCAAGCAGGATGTGATTATTCAAATAGAATGGATTGGAAGAAAAGTGAATCATAGTTAATTATGGATGAGATCCTATTGGCTAATCCTAGGTGCAGGCTTGCTCGGTACAGTAACGTAACCGAGACAATATGCTCTCGACCTGTATGGGCTCCTACAAAAATATGTCATGCTCCAGTCCTAAAATACGTAGGACTAGGACACGTAAGCATGCCAGCCGCATGTATATGGCAACTCCAATATATAGAAACCATAACCCATGCGTACGCTATAAAATGAACAATAATTTACAAGTGGTATAACTATCACAAGTCACAGGGTATAACTAAATCTCATCCACAAAAAATCAAATATAAATGATTAACCACTATCTACGAAACTAGATCTCAATACAAAGTATCTAAGGATGATAGTTAGGTGGAAACAAATCCACTACCAAACTAGAATATATAAGTACAACACAACAAACACAATATAAGAATATCAACTAACAATCACGGGGCTCGAAGAGAAGACCTCCTCGCCAATATAAGTAACCAGTCCGGATCTGGCTCCTGTGAATACTCATGAATATCTACAACTGGAAAGGGACCAGGTCCTCAGAGAGACATAACAAGATACATAGAAGCATGCCAATAAAGTACTAAAATAAATATCCAATGCGGTCGCCTAACCATCTATGTGAATGCGGTTTAAGAAAAACTTTCCCAACGCGTGGGCTATCTGGCTAAAATAGGATTGGCATGGTTCTCTTGGAGATCCAGGGGCCTACAAAGCATGTCGTCTTTTGAACAGCAAAGGCCGCCTGATAATAATATAATATATAGTGGTCATCATGACCGTGCATCTTCGGTAGAGCGTACGGGTTACACAAGGAAAGTAAAACGGAGCCCAAACGCCTTACTTGTTATTCTTCCCACCCCATGCTCTAAGCATGTCACATCCATGACACGATAATACCTCTAATAACTGCCAAGTCTACTAGCATGCAAAGTTTTTATCAGCAGTTATCCCTAACGCACGGCTCATACGTACATGAGGCCAACCCGATATGCGGTCCGTGATCTATATGAGACTCACAACTAGTGTAATAACTGTATCACGGCCAATAAAACCTAATAATGCTTCATGATAATGGGGTTGTCTCATAAACAAGGTTAATGCATATACATAATAAAAATATATCACGACGACACGTCGTTGCACCCAAGTTTCCTTGGAAGCGCATTTTATATAACAGTTTAAAATATATGAACTAATGACAGAAAATAAAGATGCATGCAACATATAGAATATGAATAACAGTACAATGGCAAGTTATACTTGCCTGGCAAGAGAGCTACAAAATATAACGTTCAGATGTCAAACACCAAGAGTAAGAAACTACGGCCTCAGAATGAACGTCTCCGGATGCTGAAATAAATATCACCAACGTTCCCAGAATAAGCGAGATAGCTAAAAATTACTACCCTTTCGTCCAATTTGGACACAGGGGCAAAACGGTAATTTTGGGTCAAAGTAGTAGGGTCCACGTGTGGCCTACTTTGTACCTGAAAGCGTGCCAGGGGTAACGGTCTCTAAATGGGATAAATTATAGGTCAAACAAATTCTAAATGTCAGTACGAACTCAACGGTATGTCCAAATATGAATTCCGGTGAGCCGAACACAATTTTGCCTAAAAAGTCAACCGTAGGGTCCGCCAATAGGTGACTTGGTCAACTATCTCAGAATTGCATGAAACTTGGGTCACGGGACCAACGCGATACCACGAGTCCAGCGGCGTAAGTTTTGTCGCATTCTGACAAGCGGACAATAAATGGCGCAGAGTTTTACAAAAGTCACGACACGGAGGATTTTTTGCGAAAATGGGCTGATTTCGATGCGTACACGCGTCCAAATTAGTTTTCACGAAAGCCCACACATCTGGGTATGCCGTGCACACTTTTTTATACACTTGGTATACGACGGGGGGTCCCGTTTGGTGAGGCGCGCTCCGTATCACAATTTCTAAAATTTAAAAAAGTATATTTTTGGGATTTTCTAACTGATTTAATTTAACATACAGCACCAAATAAAATATTATATTTGACAGGAATTAAACTAGGTTAGGTGGTCTTCGTATACCAAAAAGAAAAACTAGATTCGGATCTCTGTGGTGGGAGATACGAGTCCATGAATATGGGTAGTTACCAAAGTTTTCTGTGATTAAAAAGCTGTCGTTTTTGCCAACTTGGTCGCTGTTTTTGCCTAGGGTTACGCATTTTTCGAGGTAAACTAACACACAAAGATGGAAGGAGATAGGTCATGAACATACCGGTAAAGACGGGATCGAGTTTGGTCGAGCGAGGGCACGAAAAATGAGGCATGAACACAGCTAAGTCGCTGTAGTTTCTTGTCGCGGTGCTCGCGCGTGGCGTGACGGGATACGAACGGCGGTTCCGGCGGTCGCGAGGGCGGTGCTCCGGCGGCTCTGGTGACGCGGCGGCGCTCGGGTCGGGGAGAGGGAGAATTAGGGTTAGGGTTTGTGAGTTTCTTATATGGTATATATAAGCAGCGGGGGGGAACTCAGCACCGCGCGAGGGGTTTTGCGGATTGCAACAGCTGCTGCTGAGTTGTTTGGTTCGCGGGCCGGGCTTGGGTGTTAACGGGTTTGACTGCTAACGGGTAGGGGTTTAGGGTTTGGGTTAATAGTTTATTTAATTAGAATTCTTTTTCTTTTCTTTTTTTTTCTTTCTTTTTTTTATTCCTTTTTTATTTCTTTTCTAATTTCTATTTTCTTTCTTTTTCTTTTTCTTTTTCTTTTTCTTTTTCTTTTTCTTTTTCTTTTTCTATTAATAAACTTTATATATATATATTTATATTAATATATATATATATATGAATATATATATATATATATATATATATATATATATAATTCTAGAAAATATTATTAGCGCATAAAATAAATCTACTCAGCTGTCCAAAGGGTCTCCTACATGGAAATAATTAGGGTAAAATTATAATTGCTCCCTAAAATCTCTAAATGCACAATTACCTAAAAATAAAAATTAAATAAATTATATTTCTCCTAATTAGCTAAAAAATACTATAAATTAATAAATTAATTAATTAAAATAGTTAATACGGTTTTTAGAATTAGGGATTTTACAGGAAGGCGATAGCTCCGTCTGGAGGTCTCTTCTTTTGAAGTATTAGTACAAGGATGTAATGTACAGGACGACTATTTCATTTTGCGTCCACTTTTGTAAGCCCATACGTCAACTATCTGACTAATTCAAGAGTTTGCAAAAGATGTTCATTATCAATAAAGAAAGCTTTTCCATGTTTCAACTTTGTGTTTCAATTATCCGCGTACTCTGAATATGTGCTCGTTATGCAAAAATATCTTGGCCTTGTGCGTTGTGCAACCTAGGCATGTACGTCATCACATCCAGGGAACGACTATTGATTCCACAAATTTGGGGCATGACATATTAGTATCAGAGCACATCTTTAAGATTCTTTGACCCTCGTGTCAAAAAAGTTCCTTTAACGATCTATTTCCTATACAAACTCTTAAACTCATTTGGTCAAAATGAGATACATTCCATACAATGAGTCTATAATATATTATGAACCTGATATAAGCTACCATCTTTTGAAGGAATGACTCAAGCGTAAGTATCAGCGCTAGCACAGGGTGAGGTACAAGCCCAAGAAAGTAGTTTTGGCACCTCGGGAAGTTCTAGAAGCCAGCAAGCCATGTCCCGTGTCGATCCTATTCAGCAAATAATGCAGATGCTTGAGGCTAGCCAACAGAGAGATGAGGCTCATTATAAATGAGCCAAGAAATAGACGAAAGAACGACAAAGCAAGTTCGAAGGCAATCTAGAAGTCCGATTTACAGTCCAACAAAAGCAGGTAGATACCCTGCAACAGATCGTGCAGACCTTGGCCTCCAACCATTCTGTGGCAACAGCATCGACACCGGTGGAGCAACCCATGCCTGAAGTCAAAATGCCTGAAACTCCAAAGAAGAGGGAAGTGACTACCTTCGACTTTTTTGACTTCAAGAAGGTCTGTCATACGCCATTTAAAGGGACAGAAGATCCAATTATGGCTCTAGATTGGCTGGGAGAGCTTGAGGATCACTTTAAACTGCTAGAGGTGCCCGAGAAAAAGTATGTCACGTGTGTCCAACTGTAGCTTCGCTTGAACGTGCACGATTGGTAGGACGTGTACCAAAGGTCTCTCTTCGTAGACGGAGAATATGAGACGATCACATGGGCTACCTTCCGTAGTGCGTTCGAAGAGAAGTTCATACCCCCTTCCGTACATCGGCAAAAGGAGAATGAGTTCGTGCAGCTCTGCCAAGGCAATATGACAGTGAAGCAGTACTCCACTGAATTCAACCAGATCACCAAATTTGTAAGCTCATATTTGCCTGATGTGGTGAGTCATGCCAAACAATTTGAAGGCGGCCTGCGACCTGCCATCCATGCGCACGTGGTCGTTCCCCAATACCAGACTATGCAGGGAGTTCTCAACCATACCCTTTCTCTTGAATCAAAGTATCTTCCAATTGCTGTTAGCATTGTGCATACTTCCAATCATAAGTGCCATAAGAATACGGGAGGAAACACCACTCCAAATCATCCAAATAATGGCGATCAGCAAAAGGGAAATCTAGGGCAACCATGTTCCTTTTGTAAGAAGCCAGGGTACACGGTCAAGAAATATCGTCTGAAAATTGGGTTATGCCTCGCTTGTGGTGAATCAAACCATGGAGTTCATAACTGTCCGATGCGCCACTCTAATCGTCGCCCTCAGCATCCAAATCCTGTCTCAGCACCCCAACCAAGCCGCACCGCAACAAGAGCATCATCAAGCTCAAGGCCAGGTGTACACTATGACATAGGACGAAGCCCTGGCATCGAACACCGTTGTGTCAGATATATTGTTTTTCAATAATATACCTGCTCGCGTACTATTTGATTCTGGTGTAACGCATAGCTTTATATCTACAAATTTTATCATAGAAAATATGATAAAAATAATACCATTATAACTAGACCTTAGTGTTAGCACCCTATCAGTCACGAAAATACATGTTCGTTTAGTATGTCAAGGCGGTCTCGTCTGTATTGGGGGAAGGAAACTCTCGCTCGATGTGTCAGTCCTAGATGTTTGGGATTATGATATCATTTTGGGGATGGATTGGCTCGGCTCTTACTTAGCAACTATCGAATGTGCAGAGAAATAAGTCATCTTTCGTCTACCTGGAGAGGCCAAATTCTGCTATATAAGTGGTCCAGCAACAGATGCGTCCAGGGCCTGTATGGTAATTTTTATGATATATGCTCAGCGGATGCTACACTCTGGATGCGAATGATACTTAGCGTCGGTTCGGGATACACATCTGGATTATGCAAATGTTGAGTCTTCTTTCGTTGTGGCAGAGTTCCCTGATATATTTTCGAGCGAACTACCTAGTATGCCACCGAACCGAGAAATCGAGTTCACCATCAATACATTCCCAAATATCCAACCAATTTCTAAATCTTCGTACAGAATGGCCCTGCTGAACTAAAGGAGTTAAAGTGCCAACTGTAATAACTGCTTGATCATGGATATATTCGTCCAAGCATGTATCCTTGGGGCACGCCTGTGCTCTTCGTAAAGAAGAAGGACGAAACATTATGACTCTGCATAGACTATCGGGAGCAAAATAAGGTCACTATTAGAAACAAGTATCCCCTGCCCAGGATCGATGACCTCTTCAATCAGCTGCAAGGGATGTCGGTGTTTTCAAAAATCGATCTTCGCTCTGGCTACCACGAATTGAAGATTAAGCCAAACGACATGCCAAAGTCAGTATTTCGAACCCGCTATGGCCATTATGAGTTTTTTATTATGCTATTCGGACTGATAAATGCTCCTGCCGCATTCATGGATTTAATGAACCGTGTGTTTCGACCATTTCTCGACAATTTTATGTTAGTATTTACAGATGATATCTTAGTATACTCGAAGAATAAGGATAAACACACAGGACACCTGCGGGGTGCTTCAAAATCTTTAAGATAATAAGTTATACGCGAAGCTAAGCAAGTACGAGTTCTAGTTGAACAGTATATCCTTCCTCGGGCATATTATTTCCACATAGGGCATCTCAGTTAACCCAAAAAAATAGAAGCCATCATGCAATGGAAGCAACCTGAGTCAGCCAGCAATATTTGGAGCTTCATTGGTCTAGTAGGCTACTACATGAGATTTATAAAAGATTTTGCAAGGATCGCCTCGCCTCTGACTCATCTCACTCGGAAAGAGGTAACGTTCGTGCGGACGGACGACTATGAAGCTTCATTTATGGAGTTAAAGTAATGACTCATCTCAGCACCGATTCTTACTCTTCCAGACGGACCCGATAATTTTAAGATTTATAACGACGCCTCAGGAAAGGGTTTGGGATGTGTCCTAATACAGAGGGATAAAGTGATAGCCTTTCTGTCGAGGCAGTCAAAGCCTCACAAAAGAAATTACCCAACGCACGATCTGGAACTTGCAACAGTGGTATTCGCGCTGAAGTTATGGCAGCATTACCTTTATGGCATACCATATAAAATCTACACGGACCATAAAAGTCTCAAATATCTCTATACTCAAAATGATTTGAATCTACGGCAACGATGTTGGCTTGAACTCCTTAGCGACTTTGACTTGATGATCAAATATACAGCGGGCAAGAGCAATGTTATAGCTGATGCACTGAGTCGAGTATTCGTTGGGAGCTTGGATATCGATGATAGGCTGTGACAGGATCTTGAAAGTTTGGGCATTATACTCTAAATCAGATAAAAAAGGGGGCGCAAGTGGCTCAGCTACGCCTTGAACCAGACTTGCTGAAGAAAGTTAAGTCCGCTCAAAAGGGCGACCTAATCCTAGAAAAGATACCAAATCTTATTTTAGCAGGAAAGGTGTCCGACTTTGCAGTGAGCACGGACAAATAATGCCAGTGAATGTAAGATTGTGTGTTCCTAACAATATAAACCTCAAAAAAGAGATACTCACGGAAGCCCACTATGCAAGTTATACTTCACATCCAGAAAGCACAAAGATGTATCGAGACCTCTGCACGATATTTTGGTGGCATGGCATAAAAAAGGATGTGGCACGGTTTGTGTCGTAATGCATGGCTTGTCAGAGAGTAAAGTCCAAGCACCAGAAGCCGGGCGGAGAGATACAGAACCTTGCTATACCGGAGTAAAAATGGGAAAACATAACGATGGATTTTATTCTTGGTTTTCCAAAGATGCAACGGGGGAATGATGCCGTCTGGGTCATCGTCGATCGACTCACCAAGTCAGTCACTTTTTGCCTATCAAAGTTACTTGGAGTGTCGATCGCATGACTCAGATCTACCTCAACGAGATCGTTCGACTCCACGGTGTGCCTGTATCCGTTGTCTCTGATCGAGATGGTTTATTCTTATCACGCTTCTAGGAAAGCCTTCAGTCAGCAATGGGGTTGAAGTTAAAGTTTAGCTCTGCCTACCATCCTCAGATGGATGGCCAAACAGAGCGGGTCAACCAAATCCTCAAAGATATGTTATGGCTCTGCGCCTTAGACTTAAAGAAAATTTGGGACATGCATCTACCGTTAGCCAAATTTGCATACAACAATAGCTATCAATCCAGCATTCAGATGGCGTCGTATGAGGTATTGTATGGGCAGAAGTGCAGATTCCAGATCTGTTGGGATAAAATTAGTGAACGGCAAATTCTTTGCCTGGAACTCGTAGAACAAACCGTCCAGAAGATCCATTTGATCCCTGAACGGCTGAAGGTAGCACAAAGTCGTCAGAAAAGCTACTCAGACATGCACCGCCAACCTCTTGAGTTCTTGGAAGGTGATTGGGTATTTCTTAAAGTCTCATCCATGCAAAAAGTTACCAGATTTGGAGCAAAGGGAAAGCTAAGTCCAAGATTCGTCGGCCCATTCGAGATACTAAAGTGAGTCATCTCAGTCGCATATCAGATTACCCTACCACCGTCACTATCTGAAGTATATGATGTCTTTCATGTTTTATAGCTTTGGAAGTATGTGTATAACCCGAGCCATGTGGTGGATTGTCACGACCCATATCCGAAAATTAGACATGAGCCGTGGGTACGTCGAGCCTACGCCGCAGTATCGACGGTAGAACACTGTCTAGGTCTCAAACATAACTCATCCTGTCAATGGTCTCAACTCCATAAGAAGGACAATGATAATACATGAATCCACAATTTATAATATACTCAATCATAAGGCTATTTGAAAGTAAAAGACACAATGAGAAATAAGGATAAAGAGTTCAGACATAAGTCAACACAAATATAAATACAAGTCTAGAGTCTAAATGTCCACCAAAAGTCACAATAATAATACAACCCAGATCTCAGTCTAGAACAATAATGCATAAAATAGGACAGTCTAAGTGCCTGTAGGTAGGATCTCCTCTAAGATGGGTAACTCCTCCGGAATTTCTGGTATGAAATCCCCCTCTGCTCCCGGGCCATAGTGGGTAGGACAGAAATCCTCCAAGTCCTCTGAAAATATTATCCAATCAGGATTGGAGCGAAGCACAAACACTAAACAGCAGTTTTATTTATGTTGACAAAAACTATAAAATAATATAAGGAATACAAGATGAAATGAATACTGGAAATATAGAATACTAGAGAATATGAAGTAAGGAATAGAACATCTAGCAATGAATAAAATATCAGTGGATGCTAGAACAAGTAATCTGAAATAAAGAATAAACATCTGGCTAAGTGTTTGAAATATCAGTTTATTATGTGATCGGCTTGGGACGAGATCAGGCTTGATATATATGATTGGCTATGATACATGTGAGGTCAATCAAACCATCTGGTTAGCTATGATACAAGCAATAGTTAGGCTAATCATATCTATCAGGCTATGAGGCATGTAAATGGTCAGGCTACACCCGACGTGATGTGTGGGGTGAGCTATAATGCATGTAAGGTGGGGTATGATCACATAATCTACTAATATTTTCCATTCCCAGCTAGCACGATGGATTCCAATCACGACTCCTCAAGACAGGTATCTAGGGTGCTAACCCGTGTATCCACAGTGTTAGAATCAAGTATATAATACAACTAGAATTATAGAATTAATCAACAAAACGAAAACTGTCAGAGAATGTACTCGCCTGTGGTCCTGAGGAAGGTGCGAAGATCGATGTCCAAGATAAAATCACAATCACCTAAAATATCAAATATCCATATCAAAAAGTGTTTTGAAAAGGCTTACATGCATACCTAATTCTATGCTAGGTACAGGGTCATTTCTAGGTCTTTGGTGAGCTGTCTATGCCATACTTAACTATACTAGTCATTGCCAACCATATTAACTACTGCTAATATATATATAATTACTTGTAGAGATTTCCATACTAACTAACATTTGTATATACTGCATCATATTATACATACCCATATAATATATACATATGATACTACTTCTAGCTAATAGTCTAACTTAGGGTATATAAGTATCAACTATTTAGGGAACAAGTAACTTCTTACCTTGGTATCTCAAAACCTATACTCAAACCCCAAACCAATACTCAAACTCAACTCACCTTCAATACTCTGATACACTAGCATTAACACTGATACCAAAAGAGTATCAGAGCTCAAAAGTATAGTCATAGTTCATTATTAAGCTGCAACCTGTTCACTGTGTCCTTTAGGGAAGTAATACACAAGACTGCCAGGTTGGGGCAAGGTTACAAGAGGGCCAGCACAAGCATGCCACAGCTTGCAAGAAACCAACTGAGCCAAAAACTAAAGGCAGCAATATATACCTTGATCACTACACCTAGATACAACTGAACAGGATACACAAGTAGCCAAAAAGGGCAACTAACCAACTCTAACTACTGAACCCAAGGAACTAGCTCATCAGCCCCCAACATAGAGACTGACACTAAGATATAAACTCCACTCTACCAGAAATACAGAACTGCTCCTACAACCCAATCCAAAACTCCCTCATATATCACTCACTGTACTCTAACTGATACATAACTGAAATACAGAACTCTACTCTAACTGATACACAACTGAAATACAGAACTGCAGAAGATGCTCACTGCACAGATCTCCCTCATATTACAGTGCACATACAAACCTTAACACCCTACACTTACTGCTCACTCATTCACTGAATGGCTAGCTGTACTGAAATACAATACAACACCACACAAATGAACTGGAGCTCACACCCTTCATTCAAACACAAAATTCACTGAGACTCAAGACTGACACTCAATACAGATACTGATACTTCCTAATTTCCAACCAATGCATACTTCTATATTTTACTGTGACACTCACACAATGCTCACTGAAGAATTCAACACTGAACTCGACTACTCACCCTACAGCACTGTCACTTCCTAGGCACTGACATTGGTACTGTGATATACTATTACACAACCAAATCCCCCACATACTGACACATAACTCAATAAGACTGAATTGACACTGTGTACACAAAACACAGATACAGGGACACTGATACAGTATCAGCTCACTGATACACACACACACACACACACACACACACAGGCCTCTAGAGCTTACTGAACTGTTTTCACAGTCCCCCCCCCCCCATATACTGACACAGTCACAGTTTTACAGTCTGAAATCGTTCAGATTTCATACATGCATGGCCTAATCCTTGAGACAAGCTTAAGACTACTGGCAACATCAACCAGGCAGTGTGAGCTGGTTTAACTTGCACAGACAAGGCCAACAAGCTACAAATACATAGAACCCTAACACACACTGACCAATGACTGCATAGACACTACTGCTCCCTCACATCTCTATACTTCACTGAGAATTTCACAGACAAATCTCACTCACTAGACTCTAGGAATTGACACTCACAGTGTCAAACTGCACAGCAACCCAAACACAGGCTTCACTTTATTGAACCACAGTGTCAGTGTGTCACGACCCGCACCCAAAAATTGGGCATGAGCCGTGGGTACGTCCAGCCTACGCCACAGAATCGACGGTAGAACGCTGTAAAGGTCCGTTCTAGGTCAACCAACTATCTATATATCTCACTGAAAGATCGTCCATGACCTTTCCAAAAAGGAGGGCAACCACGCAATATATATCTGAATAATCCTCTCCAAAAGGAGGGCACCCACGCAATATATATATGAACTCCCAATCACAAAAACTAGGGGAAGAAATAAAGCACGATATGATAGCAAAAAGAAAACCAAACCAAAGAGAGCAAGACAATATCCAAAATATACAGTCCAAGGCCATAATAGCTACAACACCTCACAGCATCAAAAGAATAAGTACAATCATCCAAAATAAACCACTGAGAACAACCCAGGAAACCCACCTAGCTAACTAGGGCGCTAACGGCGTCTCCTCGGAGCACTCCTCCTCAGTCTCGGGGTCACAACCCTCGTCAACACCCGGCCCGTAGAACGTCGGGCAGTAATCCTCAGGATCCTCTGGAAAAAATATGTCCAGTCAGGACTAGAGCGAAGTACATAAATCTGAAAGCAATTCTAAATACATGGTAAGGTGTATATGACGAGCAATAGAAAAGTATACAAGATGCACAAAAAATATATATATATATATACTGGAGCACAATAAGTAGCTGCAATGTAAACTGGAAAATAATACAAGTAGTGGAAAAGTAACTACAGGTGAAAAAACATGAATACTAGCTAAGTGCCTTGAGCACAAGTTCGTTATGTGATCGGCTTAGGTTGCACAAGAAAAATACTACGATAACTCTGTTATGCGTGAGTTGCATAACCGACTTACACATGAATACTGTTTGGCTTTGATCACATAACCAACTCCTACTCCCCTCCCCCACTAATACTCTTGGATCCAACCACAACACGCTACGTACATGATAAGTAGCTCGCGCACATGAAGACGAGAGCACAAGAAGCACATGATAGCACATGAGAATCAATACCCGAAGCACATGATGAAATACACGTGATAGAGTACCCGCTGAACACGGTAAGGGGGATAGCATCTCATGACGGGATCCACTAGTACCAGCTCGTGTAACAATGTGTCAGAATCAAGTATTACAGTTCTAGAATAGGTGATATAAACGTTATCATGAAATGGAAACTATCAGAGGTAGGTACTCGCCTGATGTCCTGAGCAACTGATGAGGATCGAGATCCGGACCAGTGTCGCAAGAACCTATTATGAAAAGCAGAATTAAATAGGTTTTTAAGGAGTTAAACTGATATAAAAAATTAAAAACAGGCTTTTAGGGCTATTCTAGATCGAACGGGTCAAACCGGTGAAAATTGGGTCAAAAAGTCAACTCGGGGTCCAAAAAGTAATGAGCTCGGTTTGACCTAGAATTTCAGGGGCACCCTAGTTTGACCTAGCTTTGACCATAATTGTCCTCGTTGACCGTAAAAGTCAACGTTTGACCTAGTTTTGACCTAGAGTTGACACTAGAAAACTCTCAAACTCGTCTCCTCGAGATACCGGGATACCCTCGGTATCCGATACCTCGCCCTAGGCCACGCACCCCGCCTAAACCCGCTAAAACCTATGCTAGCACGCGTAAATATATACACATAAACATATAAAAATTACTCCAATACTATTTCTAGGCCAATGCTCAAATACCCCGCTCGAAACTCAATACCTTGGATATCTCAAGGTATTGAGATACCTCGGTATCTCAAGGTATTGAGATACCGCTCTCATACCCCTCTAACTAGCTATTAGTTATGTAGATATATACTAAGTTATTAATCTAGGCTAGAAAATATATATATCTATCAAATACATACATATCTAAGTATCTATATTCATATATATATAGATATCCACACACATATACATATACCCATATACCTCAAACACAAGTATATATATATATATATATATATATATATATATATATATATATATATATATATATATATATATATATATATATATATATATATATATATATATATAACTATCTACCTAGCTATAGGTATTTATATCTATACATATAGATAGCTAACTACCTATCTATCCATCTTATATCTAATCTATCTATAAATCTAGCTATATATCTATCACTTCCACTAAATAACTCACTCTCCTCACTATTGAACTCGCTGCTACTGTTGCATGCTCTCTTGCATTTACTACTGCTGATGCCCCCTATGTACTGCTGCTGCATATTGATGCTGCTGTGCTACTGCTGCAGTGCAGCAGCAGCTGCTGCTGCTTGCTGTCTATCCCCCCCCCCCTCTTCGCAATCACACACAGGCACACACACACCTATAT
>JAYESA010000007.1:74211371-74328871 GCA_036927795.1 Iris macrosiphon | reverse complement strand
CGACCCTCTCAAGAATATGGAAGGGTCCGACGAAACGTGGGCTAAGCTTCCCGCCTCCACCGAAGCGAATAGTGCCCCGCGTCAAAGAAATCCTCAGGAACACCAGATCTCCAACCTAGCACAAACAAGGTCTCTGCACTTAGTCTAAAATAAGCAATCACAAGCAAACACAAGAACAAAATTTAAATTCTAAGCTATACCTCGAACTCCAAAGGTCTCTGGTGGCTATCGGCCCAATGTCGCTGCCTGTCCTGCGCTACCCGAAGTCTATCTCTAATGAGCTTGACATTCTCTGCCGCATCAACCACCATCTCCGGGCCAAGCAAAGCTCTCTCGCCTACATCATCCCATGACAACGGAGTGCGACACCTCCGTCCATACAATGCCTCAAAAGGTGATATCTCGATACTGGCTTGGTAGCTGTTATTGTAAGCAAACTCTACCAAGTGCAAGTGATCCTCCCAAGAGCCTCTGAAATCCAAAACACAAGTGCGAAGCATGTCCTCAAGCGTCTGAATGGTCCTCTCTGACTGACCATCTGTCTGTGGGTGATACGCACTACTAAACTTGAGCTGGGTGCCCCAGCTAGCCTGCAGACTCCTCCAGAAATACGAAGTAAAGCGACTGTCCTGATCTGATACTATACTCACAGGAACTCCATGCAGTCTGACTATCTGGCGCACATACATCTCTGATAGTTTCTCTGTAGATGTACCCAGTTTGAATGGTAGAAAGTGGGCCGATTTGGTCAACCTGTCCACGATGACCCAAATCGCATCCTTCCCGCCTGGAGAACGGGGAAGTCCAGAAATAAAATCCATGGTCACATGCTCCCATTTCTACTCCGAAATGGGTAACAGCTGGAGTAATCCTCCTGGCCTCTGCCTCTCCGCCTTCACCTGCTGGCACACTAAGCATCGGGATACGAAGCGTGCTACCTTCCGCTTCATCCCATACCACCATACATACTGTCTCAGATCTCTATACATCTTGTTGGCACCTGGATGCATAGGGTACTAGGATCGATGCGCCTCCTGGAGAACCTTCTCGCGCAATGACCCACTCGGCACACACAATCTGGTACCGTGCCGCAAAGAACCATCATCAGCAATGGTGAAGTCATCTGATAATCCCATATAAACCTGTGCCCTGATGCTCCTCAGGGACTCATCCTTAAACTGTGTAGCCCTGATCCGGTCTACCAACTTTGACTGAATCTGCAGTCCCCACATCTGCATCTCAACTCCAGGCACTATCACCTCAATGCCCAAGCTCTCTAGATCTGCTAGAAGATAACGATCTGTAGTCAGACACATAGCTACCGGATACCTGCTCAACGCATCCGCAACTACGTTCGCCTTCCCTGGATGATACTGCAATGATATGTCAAAGTCTTTCATCAACTCCAACCATCTCCTCTGCCTCATGTTCAGCTCTTTTTGGGTAAACACATACTTCAAGCTCTTGTGGTCTGTGAAGATCTCCACACACTCTCCGTATAAATAGTATTTTCACAACTTCAGAGCAAAGATGACCGCTGCTAACTCCAAATCGTGGGTAGGGTAGTTCTTCTCATGAGGAAGTAATTGCCTGGAAGCATAGGTAATCACCCTCCCATTTTGCTGCAACACACAACCCAGTTCCTTCCCCGGTGCATCACTATAGATAGTGAATCCTCCAGAACCTGATGGCAACGTCAACACTGGAGCTGTCATCAACCTCCTCTTCAGCTCATCAAAGGCGATCTGGCACTCCTCTGACCAAACAAACTCTACGTCCTTCCGAGTTAGCCTGGACAACGGCTCTGCAATCCGGAAAAAATCCTGAACAAATCTCCTGTAGTAACCTGCCAGTCCCAAGAAACTCCTGACCTCTGCTACTGAACTCGGAGCACTTCATGCCTCAACTGCCATGATCTTTCTCGGATCCACCGAGATACCCTCTCCAGTCACCACATGACCAAGGAATTCAACCTTGTTAAGGAAGAACTCACACTTCGAAAGCTTTCCATAAAGCTTCTCCTTCCTGAGAGTCTCCAGCATTATCCTCAGATGCTCCTCGTGCTCCTCTGGGGTCTTCGAATACACCAAGATGTCATCTATAAATACCACCACAAACCTGTCCAGATGCTGATGGAACACCTTGTTCATCAGATTTATGAACACTGTCGGGGCATTAGTCAACCCAAACGGCATCACCAAGAACTCAAATTGTCCATATCTGGTCCAAAAAGCTGTCTTCAGAATATCCTCATTCCTGACCTTCACCTGGTGGTAGCCTGTCCTCAGATCAATCCTGGAAAATACCTTCGCTCCGCTCAACTGGTCAAAGAGATCATCAATACGCGGCAGCGGATACTTGTTCTTGATTGTGAGGTTGTTCAGAGCCCTGTAGTCGATACACATCCGTATCGACCCATCCTTCTTCGACACAAAAAGTACCGGAGCACCCCACGGGGAAGAACTAGATCTGATAAATCTCTTGTCCTGAAGCTCATCCACCTACTTCTTCAACTCTATCAGCTCACTATTGCTGACTCTATAGACGTGCTGGGATATCGGCTTCGCGCCTGGCACTAAGTCTATAGAGAACTCTATATCTTTGTCCGGAGGTAACCCTGGCAACTCCTCCGGAAAAACATCCATGTACTCCTCTATCAGTGGATGTAGCAACCTTGGCTCTACCACCAGGGCTCTGCAGAAGACTCCCTCGCTCTGCTCCGTTGCTCCTCTGGCAAACTGAAACTCTGGCTCATCCGGCGGACTAAACAATACTCTGCCTCCACGACAATCTATACTAGCACAATGCATACTCAACCAATCCATCCCGAGTACAATATCGTAGCTCGGAAGTGGCATTACGAGTAGGCACATACTCAACTCCCGGCCTCCCAAGGTAACTCTCCGGTCTCTACAGACATCACGGACTAGGATGATACCACTCCCGGTCGTGATCTTGCAGAGTCTAGCTAAAGGTTCAGCAATAAGATGGTGTCTAACAGCAAAAGATATAGACACAAAGCTATGGAAAGCACCGGAATCAAATAAAGCAAGAGCTGGAATGGAATCAAGAAGAACAGAACCTGAGATCACATCACCAACTGGCTCGACCTCGTCTACGGTCAGGGAAAAAGCTCGCCCCTGCTGTCCTCCTCGGTGCTGCTGCTGGTGCTAGGCGAACCTCTGCTGCTGAGTCTGTAAAGGCTGACCTCTCTGCTATGCTGCAGGTGCTCTGGCTGGTGCCCTCTAAGCGGCTTCTCCGTCCTGAGCTGTACGGGTAAGCGCTGAAGGATAATCCTTCAGCTGGTGATCTGCGGTACCACACAATAAACATTTGCCCAGCCTCTTTCTGCATATGTCCCATCCGTGCCCTGGCTTCCTACAGAAAGGGCAAACGATGGGCTGCCTCTGGCCCTGCTGCTGACCCTGCCTCTGCTGCTGGGGCGCCTGTCGGAAGGGCGCACGACCCTGACCCTGGTGCTGCTGGGTCTGCTGGAATGGCCTCTTGGCTAGGCCTGCACTGCTACCTGCTCCTGAAGCATCTCTACTCCTCTTCGTCTTCAGCTCTAGGTCATCCTCAGCTCTCTGGGCGTCGCTGACAATCTGCTCGAAGGTCGCCTCACGGTCGTTCCTAGTCAAGGACTTGACCGCCATGACCAAGCCCTTGCAGAACTTCTGCGCCTTCGCTGCCTCAGACAACCCCTCAACAAATCTGTCCAGACGGCAGAACTCCGCTGCATACTCGTCCACTGACATACTCCCCTGGACGAGCGCCTCGAACTGACTCTCTAAGGCACTGAGAGCCACATCCGGGAAGAACTTCTCCTTGAAAAGCTTCTTGAAAGCCTCCCAAGTCAGTCCCGAAACTGCTATCCGCGTATCTGTGCGGTACCAAGTAAGGGCAAGGTCGAACATCTGGCTGCCCGCTGCCTCGATCTGCATGTTGGCTGGGATCATCGCCAGCCTAAAGATGCCCTCTATATGCTCGATCCAGTCGTCAGCGTACAGGATCCCCTCTGTGCCGCGGAACTCCTTGGGCCGCATCCTCTGAAAATCGATAATAGTACCCGGCCTAGGATACTGAGCCTGCTCTGGCTGTGGCTGGATCTGAGCTACTCTGTCGACCGTTGTCATAGCCACCTGATGAGCATTCTCAATGCCCATCCTCATAACATCTGCCTGGCGGTGCTGCGCATCCATCATCTCTCGGAAGAACGCGAACAACTACGTAGCATCCACTGGCGCAGGCGATGGTGGAGGAGGTACCACCGGAACAACTGGGGTGACTCTCGGATCAATGGGAGTAAGGGGATCTCCAAGAGAAACTGATGCTCCCTCAACTGCAGGAGTGGCGAGTGGAGCAGTAGCGGCTGCCGGAAGTCGAGCAGGTCGAGAGGTGGCAGACCTCTCGGTGGCAGCTGCTGGGACGGTGCGCTGAGATCTGGTCTTCGAAGGCATCCTGAACACAGATCAAAAGAAGTCAATACAGTGCAAGAAACGATAACATCAATGAAGGACAGTAATATTGCAAAAGAAAACAATTTTAGGAAAATAAAGATAGCAAAAGAAAGCAGGAAGGGTCCTAGTTGTGATTGAGCACACTCTCTCTCAGCCTATATCCTATATCCTATTGCAGGTAAACCTAAAAACTAGACCTGTATGGACCGCCACCAAAAACGTGTCACGACCGGTACCCCGAAAATCGGGCATGAGCCGTGGGTACGTCCAGCCTACGCCGCAGAATCGGCGGTAGAACGCTGTAAAGGTACGTTCTAGGTCAACCAACTATCTATATATCTCACAGAAAAATCGGCCATGACCTCTCCAAAAAGGAGGGCAACCATGCAATATATATCTGAATAATCCTCTCCAAAAGGAGGGCACCCACGCAATATATATATGAACTCCCAATCACAAAAACTAGGGGAAGAAATAAAGCACGATATGATAACAAAAAGGAAACCAAACCAAAGAGAGCAAGACAATATCCAAAATATACAGTCCAAGGCCATAATAGCTACAACACCTCACAGCATCAAAAGAATAAGTACAATCATCCAAAATAAACCACTGAGAACAACCCAGGAAACCCACCTAGCTAACTAGGGCGCTAACAGCGTCTCCTCGGCGCACTCCTCCTCAGTCTCGGGGTCACAACCCTCGTCAACACCCGGCCCGTAGAACGTCGGGCAGTAATCCTCAGGATCCTCTGGAAAAAATATGCCCAGTCAGGACTGGAGCGAAGTACATAACTCTGAAAGCAACTCCAAATACATGGTAAGGTGTATATGACGAGCAATAGAAAAGTATACAAGATGCACAGGAAATATATATATATGCTGGAGCACAATAAGTAGCTGCAATGTAAACTGGAGAACAATACAAGAAGTGGAAAAGTAACTGCAAGTGAGAAAACATGAATACTAGCTAAGTGCCTTGAGCAAAAGTTCGTTATGTGATCGGCTTAGGTTGCACATGAAAAATACTACGATAACTCTGTTATGCGTGAGTTGCATAACCGACATACACATGAATACTGTTTGGCTTTGATCACATAACCAACTCCAACTCCTACTCCCCTCCCCCACTAATATTCTTGGATCCAACCACAACACGCTACGTACATGATAAGTAGCTCGCGCACATGAAGGCGAGAGCACAAGAAGCACATGATAGCACATGAGAATCAATACCCGAAGCACATGATGAAATACACGTGATAGAGAACCCGCTGAATATGGTAAGGGAGATAACATCTCATGACAGAATCCACTAGTACCAGCTCGTGTAACAATGTGTCAGAATCAAGTATTACAGTTCTATAACAGGTGATATAAACGCTATCATGAAATAGAAACTATCAGAGGTAGGTACTCGCCTGATGTCCTGAGCAACTGATGAGGATCGAGATCCGGACCGGTGTCGCAAAAACCTATTGCGAAAAATAGAATTAAATAGGGTTCTAAGGAGTTAAACTGATATAAAAAATTAAAAACAGACTTCTAGGGCTATTCTAGGTCGAACGGGTCAAACCGGTGAAAATCGGGTCAAAAAGTCAACCTGGGGTCTAAAAAGTCAACTCTAGGTCAAAATTAGGTCAAACGTTGACTTTTACGGTCAACGAGGACAATTATGGTCAAAGCTAGGTCAAACTAGGGTGCCCCTGAAATTTTAGGTCAAACCGAGCTCATTAAGCTAGAAAACTCTCAAACTCGCCTCCTCGAGATACTGGGATACCCTCGGTATCCGATACCTCGCCCTAGGCCACGCACCCCGCCTAAACCCGCTAAAACCTATGCTAGCACGCATAAATATATACACATAAACATATAAAAATCACTCCAATACTATTCCTAGGCCAATGCTCAAATACCCCGCTCGAAACTCAATACCTTGGATATCTCAAGGTATTGAGATACCGCTCTCATACCCCTCTAACTAGCTATTAGTTATGTAGATATATACCTAGTTATTAATCTAGGCTAGAAAATATATATATCTATCAAATACATACATATCTAAGTATCTATATTCATATATATATAGATATCCACACACATATACATATACCCATATACCTCAAAAACAAGTATATATATATATATATATATATATATATATATATATATATATATATATATATATATATATATATATATATAACTATCTACCTACCTAGCTATAGGTATTTATATCTATACATATAGATAGCTAACTACCTATCTATCCATCTTATATCTAATCTATCTATAAATCTAGCTATCTATCTATCACTTCCACTAAATAACTCACTCTCCTCACTACTGAACTCGCTGCTACTGCTGCATGCTCTCTTGCATTTACTGCTGCTGCTGCCCCCTATGTACTGCTGCTGCTGCTGCATATTGCTGCTGCTGTGCTGCGCAGTGCAGCAGCAGCTACTACTGCTTGTTGTCTATCTCCCCCCCTCTTCTCAATCACACACAGGCACACACACACCTATATACATATATATATATATATATATATATCACTATATATATATATATATATATATATATATACAATCATACAAATATCTATATACACTCTAACATATATATATTCTAACACACACTCACACTAACATATATATCAACACACATACCTACACACTCACAAACACTTATGCATAAATACACACAAACACAAATAAATATATACATAGCTATATATATATATATATATAAACACCTATTTATATATATATATGCACACACACACACACACACACACACACACATATATATATATATATATATATATATATATATATATATATATATATATATATTTGAGTGTGTATATTTATATATATATATATATATATATATATATATATATATATATATATATATATATATATATATATATATATATATATATATATATACACATACACAGATATCTATATATATACATATACACACACACGCACACTTATACATATACATATATATATACACATAGACATATACATACACAAGCACATATATATAAATACACACATATATATATAAATATATATACAAATATATAGACACACATACATATATATATATATATAGACACATAAACATAACTCAACCACAACGCACACAACACACAAACAATACGCCCAACGACCCCGACACGCACAAACACCTATAAATATATAAAATATAACCCGAGAACTCTAGCACACACTCTCCGATACTAACCCAACGTGCGCACAAGCCCAAAACGAGAAAACCAAGTCGAAATGGCCGTTCGGTCATTTCGACGAACACGTGGTGCGCGGTTCGGAAAACCTCCTGAAACGCATACCAAACGAACTCAGAATCGGCCCAAAATTTACCCACGCATTTTAAACGATGCCTAGATCCTAGAAAAAATACTACCGCGTCGATTCTAGGCCCGTGGCGGAAACGCACACGCACTTAGAATCGGCGACGACGAAAAACACCAATTTTGCCCGAAATGCCCGTTTCTCCGCGACACGACTTCCCGTGTCCGAACGGAGACACGATCTCACCCTCAAGACACCCGACAACGTCTACCTAGGTCCGTCTAACCTAGGGCATCACCCAAAATTGGGCCAATTTCGGATTCCACCCGAAATCGACACAAAACCTAATGTCAAAGTCTCTAAACTCAACCAAACTAGTTCCAACTTCCTCCCACGGGTAGGCTTAGGGTCTAGGAAGGTTCTAAAACACTAATTATACTACATAAAAATAATTAGCAAGGAAAAAGTTAGGGTTTACCTCTTGGGAGTTGAAATTCCAAGGCCAAAGTCTCCGATCTACTTGGAATCACCTCCCTCAAGCTCCAAGCCTCCAAATCTAGCCTCCACACTAAATCTAGGCTCCTCACACCTAGGTTAGGGAAAATGCAAGGTTAGGGTTAGCATAAAGAAGAAGGAATGGAAGAAAAAAGGAAGAAAAATGGTGAAGAACTCACTTTGGAAGAAGAAGGAAGAAGAAAGAAAAAGTGGAGAAGAAGAAGAAGTAAAGAAGAAGAAGAAGAAGAATACAAAGGGGGGGATGCTGGTCCTCACGGTCGGGTGTGGGTAGAAAATAGGGCCGGCCTTGCTACATAAGGGGTTACATAAGTCCAAATGACCAAAATGCCCTCCTAACTTGGGTTTTGGGTTTCGGGGTTCCAAAAGCACTCAAACTAACTCCAAATCTCTCCCACTAACCCACTAAAAATATAATAAATATTTCTAAGCCCTAAAATAATCCTCACAAGGGTGTGGGCTAGGTCGGACATGGGTCCACTAGGGTCTGACATGGGTCCAGGCTAGCCAAAACCTTAAAACAATCAATTAAAAATAATACAATCACTAAATAAATATAAATATAATTAATTAAATACAATACAATACACAATTTATCAAATAAAAATAAAAAAATAACCCTATTTTCTAGAATTGGGTAGTGACACGGTGTCATTGAGACACAGACTGAGACTCTTACATTTAACTTTGACAAATACCCTACTACCTGTGAGGAACCTGACTTCACTGCACTCTAATTACTGATACTCTAGAGAACTCACACTGAGCTCGACTGAACCATACACAGTTCCACTCTACTACACAAACAAGACTCACTCAAACTAATGCATAGAACTTGACCTCTCATAACCCCTAGTCACTAACACTCTAGCTAAACCTACTACCCTTTCCACCAAAATACTGAGATATTCATTGACAGGCACTCAACCCCTCACTCAAAATAATACCAATACTCATAAATCCATATCTCAAAACCCAAGGCACTATTCACTTCATATTTCACTGATACCTACTGGGAGTATCAGTGCACGTATTGGACTAACCCAACACATACTGACCCCAAGCACTGTGTTACACATGGCACTGTGAGGAATCTCGACGGCACAGTAAACTTCCCCATGGTGTATTCCCCTCTCTAAAAGACACAAATCTATCAATGCCATACGTGCATACATATATATATACTATATATATATATATATATATATATATATATATATATATATATTAATATATATATATATTATATATAATTCATAAATATGCATAGATTAGAATAGATCGAATATCTATTCACCCTATTAATCATATCATCAAATACTTAGTGTGCTGAAATCGATTCCTAGCTAAGAACTCTGAAAACCCAAAACAAAACCCCTAAAATCGAGATACTAAACTAAAGGTAGGAGATGTAATCTATGTAGAAATGCTATAATTCATGTTAAAGCATCCTTAGAGGTTCGTTAAAATTAGGGAAAAATCCTCGTAGGAACACCAAACCCTAGAATCAACAAGGTCTTCATAGAAAAATCCAAAAACAAAATCTAAAATAAATGGTGGGCTACTAATGGCCAAACAATAATGAATAAGAATTAAATGGGTTAAATCGGATTCTCACCTATTGGGAGAGGGTTTTCCCAATGTAGGTCATCTTCTTCAAGCCTTGTTGGTCCAAGCTACTAGATTTCTCTTGATGGAGGAGGAAATGGGTTTCTAGGGTTTTAAATTTCTGAAATTTATGGGGATGGAAGGGTTTTTCTAATGGAGGCTAGGTTTAGGGTTTTCTTCATGAATGAAGAAGCTTGAGGGAGGCTTTCCCTTATTATATAGGACTAGGGTTAGGGTTTTCTATTGCCAAGGTTTAATTATCCCTTCATGTTTAGTCATGAAGAACTTAAATTAATTAAGGTTTAGTCATTTCTAGGGTTTATAATCTAAAACTAAAATGCTAACTAGGGTTTAGTCACAAAGGTTGAACCCTAATAGGTTTTTTAGGTCAAGCCCATAAACTATGCATTAAGAATACCCTATAATTTATTTAATAAAACTCATCACACATATTTATTACATAATAAATTAAACATGGCAATTTACAATAATGTCCTAATCTGGAAATGTGGGTAGTGACAAGTCTACCCTCCTAAAAAAAAATTCGTCCTCGAAATTGGATTGAACTAGAACAAGAACAAAAATAGATAAGGGATTTATACCTCAAGTCTCGAAGAGATACGGGTATTGCTCGCACATTTCGTCCTCTCTCTCCCAGGTCGACTCCCCTAGAGAGTGATGTCTCCATGCAACACGAACCAAAAGAATGGTCTGGTTCCGCAATACCTTCTCTCTGCGATCCAAGATCTCTACGGGCTGCTCAGGGCAGCTGAGAGTCGGACCAACCTCGATCTACGAGTGATCTAGTACGTGACTAGGGTCTGCCATGTACCGCCTCAGCTGCGACACGTGGAACACGTCATGCACTCCCTCTAGTGTAGGTGACAAGTCTAGTCTATATGCCACTGCACCGACTCTCGCAAGAATACCGAAGGGTCCGATGTAGCATGGACTAAGCTTCCCGCCTCCACCAAAATGAATCGTGCACTATGTCGGAGAAATCCGTAGGAATACTAGATCGCCAACCAAGAACAAAACAGTCTCAACACACAGTCTAAACAAAACAATCATAAGCCAGAAAAATAATAATCTATACCTGAAACTCAAGGGATCTACGGTGGTTGTCGGCCCAATGTCGCTATCTATCCTGCGCCACTCGCAGTCTGTCTCTGATGAGTTTTACTTTTTTTGCTACATCCACGACCATTTCTGGTCCTAGCAAGGCTCTCTCTCCAACGTCATCCCAAGATAACGGTGTATGACACCTTCGTCCATATAGAGCCTCGAATGGCGATATCTCGATGCTGGCCTGGTAGCTGTTGTTGTAAGCAAATTCTACCAGGTGTAGATGATCCTTCCAAGAACCTTCGAGATCTAGAACGCAAGTGCGTAGCATATCCTCGAGAGTCTGAATAGTCCTTTCAGACTGCCCGTCTGTCTGGGGGTGGTATGCGGTACTGAACTTGAGCTAAGTGTCCAAGCTAGCCTGTAGTCTCCTCCAGAAGTGGGAAGTAAAATGACTATCCTGATCCGAGACGATGCTCACAGGAACTCCAAGAAGTCTGACAATCTGTCGCACGTACATCTCTGCTAGCCTCTCTGTCGATGTGCCCACCTTGAAAGGTAAGAAGTGGGCTGATTTGGTCAACCTATCCACGATGACCCAAATCGCGTCCTTCCCTCCTGGAGAACGCGGAAGTCCAGAAACAAAATCCATGGCCACGTACTCCCACTTCCACTCTGGGGTAGGGAAAGGTTGAAGCAATCCACCTGGCCTCTGCCGGTCCGCCTTTACCTGCTAGCACACTAGACACTGGGATACGAAGCGTGCTACCTCGAGCTTTATTCCATACCACCATACGTGCTCCCTCAAGTCCCGATATATCTTGTTGACACCGGGATGCATCGAATACTGAGAGCGATGTGCCTCCTGCAAAACCTCCTTGCGCAGCTCCCCGCTCGGCACACATATCCTCGTGCCGTGCCGTAAAGACCCATCATCCGCAATAGTAATATCGTTTGACAATCCTGTCCGAACATGTGCCTTGATACTCCTCAGAGCCTCATCATCATACTGCGCAGCTCTGATTCTGTCCATCAGCTCAGACTATATCTACAGTCCCCATATCTGAATCTCAACACCGGGAACTAGTACCTCAATTCCCACCCTTTCCAGATCAGCCAACAAATGTCTATCTGTCGTCAAGTACATAGCCATCGGATACCTGCTCAAGGCATCGACGACTACGTTGGCCTTCCCTGGGTGGTACTGTAATGAGATGTCGAAGTCCTTCAGCAACTCCAACCACCTCCTCTGTCTTATGTTCAGCTCCTTCTGTGTGAACACGTACTTTAAGCTCTTGTGGTCGGTGAAGATCTCCATACGCTCTCCATACAGGTAATGTTTCCACAGCTTTAGAGCGAAGATAACTGTTGCCAACTCCAAATCGTGGGTGGGGTAGTTCTTTTCATGAGGGCGTAATTGCCTGGAAGTATAGGCAATCACCTTCCCGTGCTGCTGAAGAACGTAATCCAAACCCTTCCCTGAAGCATCACTGTAGATAGTGAATCCACATATCCCCGCTGGCAACGTCAAAACTGGAGCTGTCGTCAATCTTTTCTTTAGCTCATCAAATACGGCCTGGCAATCCTTCGTCCAAACAAAATCCACATCTTTCCTGGTCAGCCTGGTCATCGGCGCTGCAATCCTGGAGAAGTCTTGTACAAACCTCCTGTAGTATCCTGCTAGCCCGAGAAAACTCCTGATCTCAGCTACCGAACTGGGGGTAGCCCACGACTCCACTGCCTCGATCTTCTTCGGGTTAACCGAGATCCCGTCACCACATGCCCAAGAAATTCAACCTTGTCAAGGAAGAATTCGTACTTTGAGAGTTTCCCGTACAGCTCCTCCTTCCTGAGAGTCTCTAAGACCAACCTCAGGTGCTCTTCGTGCTCCTCCGGGGTCTTGGAATACAAAAGAATATCGTCGATGAACACTACCACGAACTTGTCAAGGTACTGGTGGAACACCTTGTTCATCAAGTTCATGAATACTGTCGGTGCATTGGTTAAACCAAATGGCATTACCATGAACTCAAACTGGCCATATCTGGTCCGAAAGGCTGTCTTCGGCGTGTCTTCTCTCTTCACCTTCACCTGGTGATAGCCTGACCTCAAATCTATCTTCGAAAATATCTTTGCCCCGCTCAACTGATCAAAAAGATCATCTATCCTCGGCAGCGGGTATTTGTTCTTGATATTGAGGTTGTTCAAAGCTCTATAATCGATGCACATACGCACCGTGCAGTCCTTCTTTGGTGCAAACAATACCGGAGCTTCCCATGGTGATGAACTAGATTTAATGAAGCCTTTGTCCTGCAGCTCCTCCACTTGCTTTTTTAGTTCTGCCAGCTCGCTGTTGTTGACTCTATAGACATGTTGTGAAATGGGCTCCGCTCCTGGCACCAAGTCTATAGAGAATTCAACATCTCTGTCTGGCGGCAAGCCTGGCAACTCCTCTGGAAATACATCCAGGAACTCCGCTATCAGAGGATGTGGCAACTCCTCTTCTTCTATCCTGGCTCCGCAAAATATGCTCCTGCTCTGCTCCGTTGCTCCTCTGGCGACCTCAAACTCTGGCTCTCCTGGTGGTCGAAATAACACTCTGCCTCCATGAGTAGCATGGTGCCTACTCAACCAGTCCATTCTGAGTACAATATTGTATCCCGAAAGTGGCATGACGAGTAAGCACACGCTCAACTCTCGGCCTCCCACTGACACTCTTCGGTCCTTGCAATAATCACGGACTAGGATAATACCTCCGCCAGTCATGATCTTGCAAGTCCTAGCTAATGGTTCTGTCTCTAAATGATGTTGAAGAGCATAAGATACAGATACAAAACTATGGGAAGTGCCAGTGTCAAATAATGTAAAAACTGGAATACAACCGAGAAGAACTGAACCTGTAATCAAGTCTCCTGTTGGCTCGACCTCCTCGACCGCCATAGCGTATGCTCATCCCTGGGGTGTACCTCTCTGCTGCTGGTGCTGAGCAAACCTCTGCTGCTGCGGTGGAAGTGCAGGTCCCCTCTGCTGGCCTCCTGGTACGGTAGGTACCCTGGCTGGTCCCCTCTAGGCGGCTGCTCCACCCTGGCCTGGACGAGTCTGTATGGTAGGACAATCCCTCAGCTAATATGTTGTCGATCCGTAAGACAAACATGTGCCCAACCTCTTCCTGCAGATCTCTCTAGTGTGTCCTGACTTCCCGCAGTACGCACACTGGATGGCAGGCTGAGTTTGTCTCTGCTGCTGGTGCTGGGCCTATCCTTGGGCTGGTGCCTGGTACTGCTGATGCTGCTACTGATATGGCCTCTGCTGCTGGAAGTGTGGACGCTTGCCCGGTCCCGCACCACTGTTTGCTCTTCTTGAAGTGTCGCGTCCCCTCTTGGGCCTGAGGTCCAAGTCATCCTCAGCTATCTGGGCATCCATCAATATGCCCTCGAAGGTAGCAGTGCGACGTCCCGACGTGCGAGACTTGATCTCCCTTGCCAGCCCCTTTCTGAACTTTCGGGACCTGTCTCCTGGATCTCTAATCATCGATGGCGCAAAACGTCTCAGGCGGCAAAACTCCACAGCGTACTCATCAACGGATATGCTCCCTTAGACCAAGTCATGGAACTGACTCTCCAAGTCTCCCAGGACAACATCAGGAAAGAACTCCTTGAAGAGCTCCCTGAAGGCCTCCCAAGTGAGTCCCCCGATAATGAGTCTCGGCTCAGTGCGAAACCATGTCAGGACGATGTCGAACATCTGGTTGACGGCGGTCTCGATCTGAAGAGTCTCCTGAAGCTGCACCAAGCGCAAGTTTCTCTCTATATCCTCTAGCCAATCGTTGGCGTAGAGTATCCCCTCAGTACCCTTGAACTCTCGAGGCATCATCCTCTTGAAGTCCACGATAGTGCCCGGCCTCTGGTGGTGCTGGCCAGGATGTTGTTGCTGCACAACTCTCTCCACAGCCTGGAGAGCCACCTGATGAGCATTCTCCATGCTCACCCTCATCATCTTGGTCTGGGCCTGGTGTGCCTCTGCCTGTATCCTCTGAGCCTCCGCTAACATCCTTTAGGAATCAACCATGCCCTGGATCAGCGCGAACATCTGTGCCCCATCAACGGGCACACCTCCTGGAAACGGAGTCGGTGGTGGTGGAAGAGGCTCTGTCACACCTGTGGGAACCCTCTGAACAGGTGGGGGAGGAGGACCCCTGAACAGTGCAGACACTCCCACATGCACAGGAGATGTAGGAGGTACTGCGGATGTTTGTCCAACAGGGCGAGAGGTTGCAGACCTCTCTGAAGCTGCTGCTCCGAGTCTCAAGGACCTGGTCTTCGGCGGCATCCTGAAGACAGATTGAAAGAATCAATTAAGGTAATAGACACGATATCATCAAGGAAGGACAAAAAAAATTCTAAAGGAAATAATCATTAAGAGTAGCATTATAAGAATCAAAAATTTCTTAATTATGATTGAGCATATTCTCGGCCCAATCCTATTTCCTAAAACAGGCTCGTAGCAATACTCTAAGCGAGCACCACTATGATATCGCTCTAAATGTGAATCTAGACCTGCATGGGCCACCACTAAAAACGTGTCTCGACCCGCACCCAGAAATTGGGCATGAGCCGTGGGTACGTCCAGCCTACGCCGCAGCATCGACGGTAGAACGCTGTTTAGGTCTCAAACATAACTCATCCTATCAATGGTCTCAACTCCATAAAGAGGACAATGATAATACATGAATCCACAGTTTATAATATACTCAATCACAAGGCTATTTGAAAGTAAAAGGCACGATGAGAAATAAGGATAAAGAGTTCAGACATAAGTCAACACAAATATAAATACAAGTCTAGAGTCTAAATGTCCACCAAAAGTCACAACAATAATACAACCCAGATCTCAGTCTAGAACAATAATACATAAAATAGGACAGTCTAAGTGCTTGTAGGTAGGATCTCCTCTAAGATAGATAACTCCTCTGGAATTTCTGGTATGAAATCCCCCTCTGCTCCTGGACCGTAGTGGGTAGGGCAAAAATCCTCCAAGTCCTCTGAAAATGTTATCCAATCAGTATTGGAGTGAAGCACAAACACTAAACAGCAGTTTCATTTATGTTGACAAAAACTATAAAACAATATAAGGAATACAAGATGAAATGAATACTGAAAATATAGAATACTAGAGAATATGAAGTAAGCAATAGAACATCTAGCAATGAATAAAATATTAGTGGATGCTAGAATAAGTAATCTGAAATAAAGAATAAACATCTAGCTAAATGTTTGAAATATCAGTTTATTATGTGATCGGCTTGGGACGAGATCAGGCTTGATATATATGATTGGCTATGATACATGTGAGGTCAGGCTAACCATCTGGTTAGCTATGATGCGAGCAATAGTCAGGCTAATCATATATATCAGGCTATGAGGCATGTAAATGGTCAGGCTACACTCTACGTGATGTGTAGGGTGAACTATGATGCATGTAAGGTAGGGTATAATCACATAATCTGCTAATATTTCCCCATCCCCAGCTAGCACGATGGATTCCAATCATGACTCCTCATGACAGGTATCTAGGGTGCTAACCCGTGTATCCACAGTGTCAGAATCAAGTATATAATACAACTAGAATTATAGAATTAATCAATAAAACGAAAACTGTCAGAGAATATACTCGCCTGTGGTCCTGAGGAAGGTGCGAGAATCGATGTCCAAAATGAAATCACAATCACCTAAAATATCAAATATCCATATCAAAAAGTGTTTTGAAAAGGCTTACATGCATACCTAATTCTATGCTAGGTACAGGGTCATTTCTAGGTCTTTGGTGAGCTGTCTATGCCATACTTAACTATACTAGTCATTGCCAACCATATTAACTACTGTTAATATATATATAATTACTTGTAGAGATTTCCACACTAACTAACATTTGTATACACTGCATCATATTATACATACCCATATAATGTATACATATGATACTACTCCTAGCTAATAGTCTAACTTAGGGTATATAAGTATCTACTATTTAGGGAACAAGTAACTTCTTACCTTGGTATCTCAAAACCTATACTCAAACCCCAAACCAATACTCAAACTCAACTCACCTTCAATACTGTAAGCCCCATAATTTTTCAAGAATTTTTAATTTGGAGTTTTAATAATTTTCTGTAATTTTCTGGGATTTTTCTGTAATTAAAACCTAGGTATTTTAAATTTAAATGATTTTTAATTACTTTTAATTTATATTAAAATATTATGAAAATAATATTTTATGGTATAAAATGAAAAACTGGACATAGGATAATTTTCTGTGAATTTATTGGACCCCGGAAGCATTTTTAAAGCCCTAAAAACTATTGTATAATTAAATCGAATTAAACCCCTAAAATAAACCCGGTTCAATTGAACCAAACCAACCTAGACCCGATTCACTGAACCGAACCCAACCTTAGCGGGTCGGGTCGGATCTAAACCCGACCCGAAACCCGACAACCTGTACCCGCACTTAAACCTTAACGAATCCGGGTCTAAACCCGACCCGTTAACCCGCGGACCCGTAACCCAAACCCAAATCCTAATTCTAGTCGGAACACTGTTCCGACGAGGCTATTTAACCCCCGCCGGCCGAAACCCTAACCCTAAACCCCTCGCTCCGCCGGATCACCCTATCTCTCCCTCTCCTCCGCTCGCCATCTCCGGCCGCTCCGCCCCCTAGCCACCCACTCGCTGCCCTAGCCCGTTGCCCCGGCACCACCTCCTTCCTCAGCGCGCTCGACCCGTCCCCGAGACCCCATCTCCTCCACCTCCAGAACCACCACCCGCCATTGTCGTCATCACCACCACCATTAATACTCTTTGCCGCCCATCCCCCACCATCTCCACCTTCCCTCTGCCTCAGCCCAACACCATCCCCCGACCTCTGCTCTGCTGCCGACCACTCTCCCCTCGGCCGCCCAAGCCAGCGCCCCGTCTTCCCTCCCTCAGATCCTCCGCCGTCCCACAGCCCTGAACCCCACCTGAGCCGACGCCCTAGCCGCCCTGTCCATCCACCACCTTCTCCTCCACTCCCTCGCAGCCCCGGCCGCCCACAGCCGTCGACCCCGCAGCAGCAGCGGGCCAGCCCCCGCATCTCAATCCCCGGCCCGCCTGCGGCCGCCCGAGAACTTGCGCCGCCTCCCCGCGCGCCGCCTCCCTGCGCGCCGCCGCCTCCGGCCCTCGCTGCCTCCACAGTCCCCTGCCTCCCTCCGGCCGCCAGCAGCCTCCCAACTCCGGCGAAGCCCCAAACCCTAACCCTAGAACTCGGACATGTCGTGTCGACGCAGACACGAGTAATTCAGATTTCATGAAGCCCTGTTCAGGTAACCCATTCTTTCCCCTTATTGATCCGATTCCTGTTTCGTTAGTTGTGTCGCGTAGACTGTCTAACCCTCTCGATGCCCGTGCAACCCGCTCGGTGCATCGCGTCCTGTGGCGATCGCGAACCGCGATCCAAAAATAGGAAAATCAACGCCCTGTTTCACCCCAGAACTGAGTGCGTCCCGCCAAACGGGATGACTTGGTCGCACACGGTCTTTACCGAAACGTGCACGTCGTTGATACGGACGTGTGGGATTTTGCAGAAGTTGATTTGGATGTGCGTGCACACTAGAATCAACGCGTATCCGCCGACAACGCCCCGTATCCGCCTATTCTGGAACGCGCTGTAACTTTGTGTACACATGTCGGATCGAGACGAAACTTACACCATCGGACTCGTAGCAATACGCTGGTCCTGTGACCCAAGTTTGGTTTGATTCTGAGAACGTTGACAAAATTGCGTATCGTGGGCCCCACAAGTTCCACTTGACGGGCGATTTTGTGATCGGCTCATCGGAATCCAATTCTGGAAGTTCTGTTGGGTTCGTATCATCATTCCTAACTTGTTGACACTAAATTTGATAAATTTGGAGATCTTTGACCATGACACATTTTTCGGTGCAAAGTGGCCCACATGTGGACTCCACTTTGACCAGAAACTGTCATTTTTGCCCCTGTGTCCAAATTGGACTTAAGGACAGGCGTTTCTAGCTATTTGATATTTTTTGAACTGTTGGTGATGTTTATTTCAGCAACCGGAGTAGTACCTGGAAATTCCACTGAGACCAGAGCTACAGTTGGAGCCAGAACCCCAGGCAAGTGTACCTTGCCAAACCTTGCAGTTCTTGTTATTATTCCTTTGACTATATTTATATTGTTGTGCATGCTTGACCTAGGATCGTGTGACTTACTTAGCGTCCGATTAATAGTCGGGTACCAACGCCGTGCGCGAAGTTGTGTAACATCATCTAGACATGGACATCGTGACCCTTTACATTCTTGTACTTGTCTTATCAAGTACGTAGACCCAGGATACTTGACACTATTCATGAGACAGAATTTTCCTGAGATATTCATGGTGATTCTGTGTAGGATACAGGTTTTATGACATAGACATTTTTATTCATAGACATTATATGACTTGCTGTATTAGTTTTGATCCTGCGTGTCATGGACATGAGACGTGAGATTACATTGGGTGGGGAGAGATTTACCATACAAAAGGCTGATTATATTATATATATATTATCATCTAGATGTGTCTGAGTTTCTGATATAGAGCTTTGGCACCAGTTCTGGCCCTTCGAGAGAATGCTGCTATAGGTTTCTTCGACACTGATCCTGTAATAGTCTCAGCCCGAGTATGACTAAAACTCTCATTTGCATATCACTTAGCTGGTTATATAGTTTACCCTATTGTTTCATTTATTGTTGCACTGCATTTATTTTGGCTTGTATTATCTGTACCTTGTTATGTCCCCTAAGGACCTGGATCCGGATTATGTCCCCAGGATTAGCAGATGAGATCTATCCCGAGGTTTACGGAGCAGGAGCATTATCAGGAGCAGGCACTGGAGCAGTACCAGATCTAGTAGACGAGTGATCATCGAGGGTATCTTCTGAGTATATACTGTTTCCATACTCAGTATTGGCTGTGGTTATCTTTATTCTTGTATCTTGACAGATGTATCAGACTCATTATCGGGTTATTCCCCGAGTTTATATTTTATTGAGATTGATCTTGCTTTATGATTCTGATATTGTTGTAGTCATATCTGTAGATGAGATTAGTATATTTAGACCATTATTGTTATACTACAGCTTAAGTGCGCCTCGATGGATCCATTAAATTGGATTTGTCCATCGGTGTGTGCTGCTGGCCATTGCCACGTGTTTAGTCCCTCGGTATTTTGGGACTGGGGCATGACAAATACTCTGATACACTCGCATTAACACTGATACCTAAAGAGTATCAGAGCTCAAAAGTATAGCTACAGTTCAGTATTAAGCTGCAACCTGTTCACTGTGTCCCTTAGGAAAGTAATACACAAGACTGCCAGGTTGGGGCAAGGTTACAAGAGGGCAAGCACAAGCATGCCACAGCTTGCAGGAAACCAACTGAGCCAAAAACTAAAGGCAGCAACATATACCTTGATCACTATACCTAGATACAACTGAACAAGATACACAAGTAGCCAAAAAGGGCAGCTAACCAACTCTAACTGCTGAACCCAAGGAACTAGCTCATCAGCCCCCAACATAGAGACTGACACTACGACATAAACTCCACTCTACCAGAAATGCAGAACTGCTCCTATAACCCAATCCAAAACTCCATCATATATTACTCACTGTACTCTAACTGATACAAAACTAAAATACAGAACTGTACTCTAACTGATAAATAACTGAAATACAGAACTGTACTCTAACTGATACATAACTGAAATACAGAACTACAGAAGATGCTCACTGCACAGATCTCCCTTATATCACAGTGCACATACAAACCTTAACACCCTACACTCACTGCTCACTCATTCACTGAATAGCTTGAAGTACTGAAATATAATACAACACCACACAAGTGAACTGGAGCTCACTCCCTTTATTCAAATACAAAATTTACTGAGACTCAAGACTGATACTCAATACAGATACTAATACTTCCTAATTTCCAACAAATGCACACTTCTATACTTCACTGTGACACTCACACAATGCTCACTGAAGAATTTAACACTAAACTCGACTGCTCACCCTACAGTACTGTCACTCCCTAGGCACTGACATTGGTACTGTGATACACTATTACACAACCAAATCCCCCACATACTGACACATAACTCTATAAGACTGAATTAATACTGTGTGCACAAACCACAGACACAGGGATATTGATACAGTATCAGCTCACTGATACACATACACACACAGGCCTCTAGAGCTTACTGAACTGTTTTCACAGTTCCCCCCCCCCCCACATACTGACACAGTCACAGTTTTACAGTCTAAAATCGTTCAGATTTCATACATGCATGGCCTAATCCTTGAGACAAGCTTAAGACTACTGGCAACATCAACCAGGCAGTGTGAGCTGGTTCAACTTGCACAGACAAGGCCAACTAGCTACTGATACATAGAACCCTAACACACACTGACCAATGACTGCACAGACACTACTACTCCCTCACACCTCTACACTTCACTGAGAATTTCACAGACAAATCTTACTTACTAGACTCTAGGAATTGACACTCACAGTGTCAAACTGCACAGCAATCCAAACACAGGCTTCACTTCACTGAACCACACTGTCAGTGTCATTGAGACACTGACTGAGACTCTAACATTTAACTTTGACAAATACCCTACTACCTGTGAGGAACCCGACTTCACTGCACTCTAATTACTGATACTCTAGAGAACTCACACTGAGCTCGACTGAACCATACACAGTTCCACTCTACTACACACACAAGACTCACTCAAACTAATGCACAGAACTTGACCTCTCATAACCCCTAGTCACTAACACTCTAGCAAAACCTACTACTCTTTTCCCCAAAATACTGAGATATTCATTGACAGGCACTCAACCCCTCACTCAAAAAAATACCAATACTCACAAATCCATATCTCAAAACCCAAGGCACTATTCACTCGACATTTCACTGATACCTACTGAGTATCAGTACACGCATTGGCGTACTGAACCCAACACATACTGACCTCCAACACAGGTACACTGCACTGTAAGGAAATCCCGACTGCACAGTAAACTTCCCCATGGTGTATTCCCCTCTCTAAAAGACACAAATCCATCAATGCACAAAGGTGCATATAAATACATATACATATATATATATATATATATATATATATATATATATATATATATATATATATATATATATATGCAAGATTAGAATAGATCGAATAGCTATTCACCCTATTAATCATATCATGAAACACTTAGTGTGCTAAAATCGATTCCACACTAAGAACTCCTGAAAACCCAAAACAAAACCCTAAAATCAAGATCTAAACTATAGGTAGGAGATGTAATCATGTATAAATGCATACCCCTAGATTAGGGTTCACGAAATTGGGGGAAAACCCTCGTAGGAACACCAAACCCTAGAATCAACTAGGTCTTCATAGAAAAATCCCAAAAACGAAATCTAAAACAAATGGTGGGCTCCTAATGGCCAAACAATAATGAAAAACAGAATTAAAATGGGGTTAAATCGGATTCTCACCTATTGGGAGAGGATTTCCCAATGTAGGTCCTCTTTCTTCAAGCCTTCTTGGTCCAAGCTCCTAGATTTCTCTTGATGGAGGAGGAAATGGGTTTCTAGGGTTTTAAATTTCTGAAATTTATGGGGATGGAAGGGTTTTTCTAATGGAGGCTAGGTTTAGGGCTTTCTTCATGAATGAAGAAGCTTGAGGGACGCTTCCCCTCGTTATATAGGACTAGGGTTAGAGTTTCTAATGCCAAGGTTTAATTATCCCTTCATGTTTAGTCATGAAGAACTTAAATTAATTAAGGTTTAGTCATTTCTAGGGTTTATAATCTAAAACTAAAATGCTAACTAGGGTTTAGTCACAAAGGTTGAACCTAATGGGTTTTTAGGTCAAGCCCATAAACTATGCATTAAGAATACCCTATAATTTATTTAATAAAACTCATAACACATATTTATTACATAATAAATTAAACATGGCAATTTACAATAATGTCCTAATCTGGAAATATGGTAGTGACATGGATCTTGATTAACTGGACTTAAAGACAGACTTGATGTATGTTAAACATCCTGTGCGGATCTTGGATCATAAGAAGAAGCTGCTTCGAAGTCGCTCGGTAACTCTCGTACGCGTGCTTTGGAGAAATCATTCGATCAAAGAATCTACCTGGGAGCTTGAGTCTGAGATGAAGAAAAAAAATTCTTCATTGTTTCATAGTGGTAGGTTATATTCCTAAGTTTCGTAGATGAAACTTCCTATTAGTTGGTTAGGATATGGTGCCCCGTTTCCCCTATTCGGAGAGCGCGGCTAAGAAATACTAATCGGTATCATTCGATCGGGATAGATTGAATCAAGATCTTATTCTCGTTATGTATTTGCTTCTTTGGAATCGATTCTCATATTCAGTGGACCGTGCCCCGAGGATGGACTTAGCGGCAAAGTCAAGACGGACCTCTCCGCTGCGAGTTTTCTTGCCTACTTTTTGCTGTCACCTTGTTGCTTTTGTGCCTTTGAGTTAGTTTTTGAATTTTTATTTTCTTGAATGATTTTGATAGATTTTATTACTTTTGTTCGTTGAACTATATTTTATTCCGAGCCTGGAAAGAGTATAAGAGGTATTGATCAGCTGTTCGTGGCAATACAGGTGATCGTGCAGTAGACGTCATGCAAGCGGAGTCTTGAAGCACCTCTTTCTTTTCCTTCCTCCAACCAACTTGTGAGTGGTTATATTCGATTCAGTTGACCCTTCTTCCAAGTCTTCACATCTAAAATCTTGCATTCTTTCTTGTTCCGATCAAATGATACCAAAATAACTAAAAGATGTCAAGATAAAGAAAAAGGAATAGACTTGGGTTATTTGTTCTTGTCAATCAACTTGTGAACGGTTACCTTATTGTATGCTAGTTCATTTAGAATATTCTTTATATGCTTTAATTCAAGTTAGAAAGTATACTTCTTCTATAATTGTACTATGTATAGAACACCCATGCTATGCAATAAACTGATCAGGAAGACTATGCAAAATAAATTATGTCATGTTACTTGTCTTGTGCTCGTGTTACCTTAAATTTCATGAATTGATAACTTAGTATAAACTTTGATTGATCACAGATAACTTGTGCACAAGGTCATAGTTTCTACGGACGGTTGCTGGGGCACTGGCACCGATCTGATCCGGACAGAACTCATTATTTAGTCTCTTGTACTTGACGGGATAGCTTGCAGTGCACCTTGTACTTTTATTGCATACCATCCTCGTCAAAGACTATATCTTCCTTTATGGTATCATGCTAGTGACCCCCTCGTATATTTAACTGTGCAAGCTAACTATGTCTTCGTGGTAGGGAAGGTCATGGTAAGTATTGTGCAGGTGTTTCAGACGGGCAGGTAAAAATCACCGAACGGTGGCAAGTTTATTTTCAGTAAATTTCTACATCAATGCTTGCTTGTAAAATAAACTAAGAAAAGATAGAAATACCACAAATAATTTGCATACTTTATATAAACAATGTGTTGATTGGTATAGTCGGGTTAGTTCGCCTTCACCAGTGCATTTTAATGTACTGACCCTCGTTGAAATAGGTTCTCCGCACCAAGGAGATCCTGCGAGGAGCTAAAGCTACTTGCCATTCCAGTCCACCAACCGGCATGCCCTGATCGTGCCTTAGTAGAAGCATTTTGAAGACCCAGGAGCTCGCACACATAACTTATGCAGTTTTGTGGGAAGGCGATAGCTCCGTCTGGAGGTCTCTTCTTTTGAAGTTTAGTACAAGGATGTAATATATATGACGACTATCTCATTTTACGTCCACTTTTGTAAGCCCGTGCGGCAACGATCTGACTCGTTCAAGAGTTTGTAAAATATGTTCATTATCAATAAAGAGAACTTTTCCATGTTTTAACTTTGTGTTTCAATTATTTGCGTACTCTGAGTATGTACTCATTATACAAAAATACCTTGGCCTTGTGCGTTGCGCAACCTAGGCGCACACGGTATCACGCCCGGGGGACGACTATCGATTCCACAGAATTGGGGCGTGACATATAGTGGTATGCACTGCTCCAGTGCATTACACTATGGAGAGAGCTCATGCAATTGCTATTGTCAACAAGTGCCATTGTGCACTACAATTAGGCAATTGCAAGGATATTTAGCAGTTTCTTCTGCATCAAGTGTCTGTATATGTGTCCATATGAAGTATATTTAGGTGTATCAGAAGAAGGGGATTTGGAGTAGCTGCCAACAGATTGTAGCAGCAGCTGCTGCTTATATTTTGCACCCAAGTGAAGTGCAGCAGTAGCAGTAGGCAGCTACCTGTGCACAAAAATATGGGAGGGTGTTGAAGCTTGTGAGTGTAGTAGGTATTGTGTCCTACAGAGTGGTGATTAGGTAGTATGTGAGCTAAGTTTATGTGTGCAAAAACTGTAGGCAGCAGCCCAAGTGTAGGGAGATGTGTGCAAGAGTAGTATGTGAGTTCAATTGGAGAGTGACTTCAAGCCTGTGTGTGTGTGTGTGAATATGTAATACATGTGTATGTAGCAGTATGTGTCAGAGGGAAACTAGTGTACCATTGGGTATCTAAGTGTAGGTACTAGAGTTCTATGATATTAGTATCTTGAGTTGAGAATCAATAGGATATGAAGATACTTTATTATGTAAGTATCATAGTATCTTAGTCTCAAGATATTTGAGTTAGATTTTGGTACCAAGGTAAGTGTTGTGTTTAATTTGGATATGGGTGATACCATGGTACCATGTTAAGGTATTCAATAGGTAATAGACATTAGTGCAGGTCGTGACACACGATACCCACATGCATGGCACTAGTTTTTGAGTGTACGTGCTTCATATGTCAAACTATAATATGTAGCAAGGAATTCAAAAAAATCCTCTGAAGGAAAAAGATGCATATAGGCCTCGGACATCTTCATGTTGATAACAAATAGGAAAAAATAAAATGCTAAAACATTTATATAGTTCATGATACTAAAGCTAGAAAAGAAAAAAATTAATAAAATATATAGATGCTTACCTCATTAAAGAAATCTATAACACAGAAATCAGCCTTCACGGTCAATACTTGGAAGTTGAACGAAGCGATCAAGGATGTCCCTCAACAAGCTAGGAAGTGACTCCACCTTACTCTCTGAAACTTTATCTTTTAGATTCACAGTATTTTATGCTATGCAGAAAATAAGAATAATCAACAATAAGATTTTGTTTACAGAGCAGAACTTACCTAGTGATGTCATGTTTATAGTTTCATACTTTAAAGGTCTTTCGATAATGGGGATGCCTAATTGGGTCAGTTCTCTTCCATGCCCCTTCAATGGCCTTTTGGATTTAGAGCTACTTAATAGAAAAAATTGCAAGATTTTAGGGACCCATTCTTAATAGAAACTGATGCGAGGTATCATTTATCTAGCCCAATTATTGTCTTTCTTTCCAGTAAGTTGAGAGGTAGTATTTTTTCCATTTTTTCCAATTTTTGTATGAGGATAGTCAACGGAACACAAGAGTTAGTTGCAATACTCAAACTCCATCGACACACTCCCCAAATTCTTGCACTTAGAATTAGTTTGATTCTTTTGTACTTAAAGTTTTAGATCAATAAAACGATAACTTTTGTTGGTAAAAATAGTCCCAAACTAAACCCAACTCAACCCAAATCAAGCCCAAAATGAACCATGAACAATAGCAGTAAATAGTCTAAATCAGGCGGCCATAAGAGGGGCTAGCTAAACATATATTTTTGTGGGTAGTTTTCCAACAGGTAGTTGCCTAAACTTACCCCCAACTCCTCCTTAGTTTAAGGCATGATTAAGCTACTTCTTCCCCCTTTCTTTTCACTCTAATCTCAAGCCAAACATAGCCCTCTATTCCTCATTCATTCACCAAACAAAATATTCCAAACCTGGTCGTGAGGTTCAAGAAGGTTCGGAGGCTTGTTCAAGGTGATTTGCAAGGAGATTTCACACCAAAATTCATAGGAAATGTATCTACGATGACTTTTGGATGTAGGCTAAGTGCAAGTATTGTTTCAGAGTATTTTGCATACCAAAACCAAGGTAATCGTATATCCAACTATTCCCTACAGTACCTAACATGTATATCTACAAATTCTATACATGTTTACATAGGTTGGCCCATTAAGAACACGCTACTTAATACAAGTTGTGTTATATGTAATTTTAAAATTTTAATTGCAAAGGAGAAACTGCAAGTTGTCCCAATAAAAAAATATATATCATTAACATATATTGATTAAATTTTAACGCTTGCACAGTTTTGAAAAGGATAAGCTTCTGTCAAGAAGATCACTGATAGATTTATACTACTAGTCATACTGTGTTCCTAAAATTTAACTTCAGATACATGTATCCATCAGACATAGCTTTTAAAGCGCAAAAAGAAAAATATAAACTACAAAAGTAACAAAATATTACCTAAATTGGATACACTAGGGTTGACTGTCAGGGTCAAACAAAGAAAAAAATCATCTGATTCCCCAAAATTCCATAATTTTAATTCAAGCTTGGAATTTGCACTTGCAAATATTGCAGATTCTGTATAAGCTTGGGAAGAGGAATCGACTAATTAATAATTTCCAGTAGTACAAACTAAATAATTAGCTGTTAATTAACCGTAAGTCACCAGTTTGATTTGGCTTTGGAACAAAGGGATCCATGGAGGGGAGCTGGAACCCATGTTCCCACCTGAACCAAGGGTTCCAGTTGGTGAGAGCTATATCTAGAAAAAAAACCTGACAAACTGTAACATATGAATAGTATTTATATTGAAGAATGGATGATGTACTGATTGCTCTGTTGTTGGTCTCCCTCAGCAGAGGCTTCGGCCCCGACCACAGGATGCTACCCCAAAATACGTCTAGATAGTATGGCCCACCATCGGACAGCGGGTCGAACTCAATCTTCTAGAAGGGCTCATCGATGGGCATCAAGGTCTCAAAGAAGTAGAGTGCGGTGTGGGCATAGAGACCGTAGCGCTCAACCTGCCTGATCCAGACCGCGAGGAATCGGTTCAGCATGAACAAAGGGATGTATTTTTCGAGCTCCTTGATGCCTTCCCCAGTGGTGTCGAGGAAGATCTCGAGGTCAAAGGTGTCATCGAGGACCATAAATTAGGGCTTTAAAGAAATTAGGGCTTTGAAGAATGAGGCTTACCTTTTATTGAGCCAGAGTCGCATACCGAGAATGTGGGCTTAGAATAAATGAGGGCTTTGAAGAAATTAGAGCCTTAAAGAAGAAATCTCTCCACGTCAAGACTACTCCATGGCCGTAAATGGAGACCCCTACCTGGAACCTGCCAGGTGGCTAGAGGAGAAGGGGTTTCTTTCACTAGAGATGAATGGGGTTTTCTCCTTGAATGCCTACCATTGCTGACTTATAATACCGATACCTCTAATCTTGATGGCCTCCTCCGTCATCTGCAATCCAAAGATCAAAACAAGAAAAAATGTACCAAGAACCATACATGTTTTTACATCAAGGAATCCACAAAAATAAAACCCTAAGTTCCTAAAATCTGGATAGGAATTTAGGGTTTCTTCTTCTTATTTTTTATCTTCTTCTTCTTCTGTGGTTGCTTCTTTCTTTTTTTGGAGAGTTTCTTTCTCGAAACTCTGTGGAGATTTTGGCGAGGATGGAGAGGATCCTTCTAAGGAGAGCGGAGGAGGAGTCGGGCTTTTTTTTCTTTTGAAGAGAGAGAGAAAGAGAGGGTTTTTTCCTCTTTATACGAACCATAAACGTTCAGCAGATCAAAGGAGCGGAACCATCAACAATTGGCCCTAAACGAAAAATCTTTCAAATAATTACCAAAATGATATATGGAATGTGCGCGACAATTTCCCCGTACCCACGTTTCTTGACGGTTATAAGCATATCGTCAAGATAAAAATGGGTTTCCTTGACGGTTCATCTAAAATCGTCAAGTAATACTGTTAAATTTTGCAAAATAGCCCAAAAGAGGATTTTTTTTTGATATATGCCTAAAACTGTCATGATATCTGCTTTCCTTGATGGGTTTTCACGACCGTCTAAAATAAACCGTTAAGAAATATCATTTTTCTTGTAGTGTTATCATTTAATTGGAACTGTTATTAGATTTGTACTCATTTCATCATGACTGTTTAATATTTTTAAGTATTGATTTGGATGACTGGTGTCCTACTTATTATGGACCCCGGGATGGAGTACCAACTGATTTGGACCCAGTAGCTTAGGAGTCGTTGGAGTGCTTGCCATGAGGTCTAGCCGAAATACTTAGTTATCTTAGTTCCTTTATTAATACCTTGCTACCGAATTTGTCTTCGGGTATTATTTGAGACTTGGGATGTTATATTGAATTCTCTAGACTTGTGGTTGTTGTTTAGACCTGTAGCTTTATGATTTAGATTTTTCTTAATCTTATATCATATCGTGCCTTTCTTCCTTATCATGTGATTGAGTATATTTTATTGTTATATCTTTGTCTCTGTATGAAGTTAGTTATTATTGTGTGAGATTGATAGTTAGATATTGATGACCTAGACAACGTTCTATCGTTGATACTATGGTGTAGGATGGACGTACTCACGTGCTCGTGCCCCAATCATCCGGGTGTGGGTCATAACACATAGGCACCCATCATGAACACCAGTAGTCCTGATCACCCCCTAAACTCCTTCATTCTTAGCAGAACACAACTCTATCATCACCATTATCTTCATCATCATTTGTGTTGCCTGCAGCTGACCGATGAATGTGCAGACAACAGACATAATTAGCAATGAGTAGACCTTGAGATGCTTCCTTCCTGATTCCTCTTCTTTGTTTGGCCTATGTTTACAACCATCCCTGATATGCTATCCATCTACCAAACCTAACTTGATAGGTTATTGCATAATTAACCAAATTCAGTTACAAGAATGATACCTATGATTAATAGCTAAATGACAAGTATAACTTTTGAAATACACAAAATCTTTAAAGTAAAAACTGTATTATTAGGCCCTAAAACTAATTTTAAACTTTAAACCTGTAATACCCCGTTCTGTTCTAGCGGACCGCCGACTCAATCGGCAAAAGTGCAACTGTCCCGACCCGCTTTGCCTCAAACGAGAAGCAAAGGATATCCAGACTTGTCCCTCCAGGAATTCGGCTTAGGCTTTCAGAGGCTCGCTTGACGTATCGCTCTACCGAGGCGAATCATCGCTAAGGTAGGTGGCTACGGTGAACTTGTCTTTGCTTACCCAGCACACATAAAATCTGGAATGTTATGCTAGTAGCTAGGTGATTCACCCTCTGCATGCTAATAAATCCAACGCACCTAGCTAAGGGAATAATCCTAACTTGTATTGCTTATGCTAGAACATGGAAAATGAAATACTGCTTATATATGTTCAGACCCTCGCATGCTAAGTCCCTAACGGTTTCATCTCTCGGCTTACCTTCGGGCCCGAGCAAATGTGCTGCTTATGTTCCTTAGAACGCATGCTTGTCTGCTTGTACGTTGCCTTGACTCAATACTTGTAACATAAGCCAGGCCAACACCCTGTTATACAGGATATTGTTCAGAACGACTATGAGAATGAAAATCAGGCAATGCCTCTTGTCTTGTACTATTATTGCCTCAACAACAATGACTCTTGTCTTGTACTCTTGTTGCCCCAACCAAGGCCCCGTTCGATCATGGACAACCAGTGCACAGGGTCACGGTCTCGCGGGCGATGCTGGGGCACTGGCATCGACCCGGTCCGGGCGAGACCTATTGTTCTTAGTCTCTTGTTCGACGAAATGGTTTGCAGCGCCTTTTGTATTTTGTTGCATACCATTCTCGTCAAGACTAGACCTATTGTTCTTAGTCTCTTGTTCGGCGGAATGGCTTGCAGCACCTCTTGTACTTTTGTTGCAAACCATTATCGTCAAGACTATACCGTCCATTATGGCATATGCCAGTGATCGCCTTGTATTTAACTTGTTGCATGCTTGCTGGTAAAAATAAAAGATAAACAAGTCATCCTCGCTTAGCGGCTATCCGCGTACGAGATATTGTATCGCATGAAATAATTAACTGAACACCTGAACGATCTTGAATTAACAGTACTCGTGTTTGCATATGCTTGCCTCCTAAATGTTATACTTGCCCATGCATGAATTAATAATGTTTGCCTAGGACAGGGAAGGACAAATGGAAAGTTGGTAAGTCTCGCCGTGTTCCTCTAACATCGCACGGCGTACTGCCCGACACGTTAGGCTATTCAATATTTGCATGAAACTGATCCTAAGGCAACTAGAAAGACAAATTAATAGTTGGTGCACGAAACCTGTATTACGTGTTTGGATTTGTCGAGCGGACGAGTAGCTTCCCCATCAGTGCATTCAATGTACTGATAATCCACCAGTTTGTATGCAGGGTACGGGAGAACCTCGTTCGGTGCGGATGCCTCCTTCGTGCGTGCTAAGGTGTGAACATCACTCTGAAGCAACGGTGCATCCGAAACTGAAGCAAATATACAAGACATAATATTGTGAACATCGCCTGATCATCGCCTGTACAATCATTCCATAATTGTAGCCACTTGGCATGCTTTTACTGTTTCAGAGAGAGAGGCTTGAGCGACTTGTAATCTCGGCTATATGCCGCCTGTAACACATGTTTACATCAATAAAAGAGTTGCTTTACTTCAACTTGTGTTTCAATGCTTCCGCTATATTGTCGACTCAGTGAACCTGTTACCAAATTGCTATGCGTTTATGACTCCGCTGCACTCGGACAATATGTGCGACTCTGTGGCTTAGAACTCTTGCCGCCAGCCAATGAACCATGGCCTTGCACGAGCGTGGATCACGCTCGTACGGCATCACGCCCGGATGGGTCAAGCGATCGTTCCGTGGGAGCGCTGGCGAGGGTGATTCCCGCCTAGCGGGAACGACCGATTGCCTACGGGAGATCGGGGCGTGACATGTTGGTATCAGAGCTTGGCTTCTACGCCTTTGGAATTCATTTTGAATATCTCTGTTTAGAAAGCTCGTTCGTGGGTTATGTGTACGCTCTCTCTCAATGCCTCGATGGAATATTCCAACAATAAGTCTAAATACTTTAAAAATGCATTTTGAATGTAATGATATGTTTTCTTGTATGATTGTGTGTTACGAGTGGCCTTTGTGCCAACCTGTGTGAACCCTTGAGTGTATCGCAGTAGCTTGTCCGATTTTACTGACTCTAAGTTTGGTTGAATGTATCTATTCGAGGGACGCCTTAAACTAGTGCACCATCCAAGACTTAAGAAAAGGTGAACTTGAGTGCTAAGACTTTGCTATCACTAAGCTGGTTGACGTGTTCATGCTAGAAATACATTTCGAAAGTGCGCACGATCCAGTCTAAACGATATGCTAATTTCGACGCTTGTGCAAGTAAATATCCAAATAAACAAGTACAACGACGTATCTAGGATTGCCTCAACCCTAGATTACTGCTTGTCCTCAGTAAGTCTCGAGGACAATACTTTTTTTGAGTTGGGTAGGATGTAACACCCCGTTCCGTTCTAGCGGACCGCCGACTCAATCGGCAAAAGTGCAACTGTCCTGGCCCGCTTTGCCTCAAACGAGAAGCAAAGGATATCCAGACTTGTCCCTACAGGAATTCGGCTTAGGCTTTCAGAGGCTCGCTTGACGTATCGCTCTACTGAGGCGAATCATCGCTAAGGTGGGTGGCTACGGTGAACTTGTCTTTGCTTACCCAGCACACATAAAATCTGGAATGTTATGCTAGTCGCTAGGTGATTTACCCCCTGCATGCTAATAAATCCAACGCACCTAGCTAAGGGAATAATCCCAACTTGTATTGCTTATGCTAGAACATGAAAAATGAAATACTGCTTATATATGTTCAGACCCTCGCATGCTAAGTCTCTAACGGTTTTATCTCTCGGCTTACCTTCGGGCCCGAGCAAACGTGCTGCTTATGTTCCTTAGAACGCATGCTTGTCTGCTTGTACATTGCCTTGACTCAATTCTTGTAACATAAGCCAGGCCAACACCCTGTTATACAGGATTGTTCAGAACGACTATGAGAATGGAAATCAGGTAATGCCTCTTGTCTTGTACTATTGTTGCCTCAACAGCAATGACTCTTGTCTTGTACTCTTGTCTTGTACTCTTGTTGCCCCAACCAAGGCCCCGTTCGATCATGGACAACCAGTGCACAGGGTCACGGTCTCGTGGGCGATGCTGGGGCACTGGCATTGACCCGGTCCGGGCGAGACCTATTGTTCTTAGTCTCTTGTTCGGCGAAATAGTTTGCAGCGCCTCTTATACTTTATTGCATACCATTCTCGTCAAGACTAGACCTATTGTTCTTAGTCTCTTGTTCGGCGGAATGGCTTACAGCACCTCTTGTACTTTCGTTGCAAACCATTCTCGTCAAGACTATACCGTCCATTATGGCATATGCCAGTGATCGCCTTGTATTTAACTTGTTGCATGCTTGCTGGTAAAAATAAAAGATAAATAAGTCATCCTCGCTTAGCGACTTTCCGTGTGCGAGATATTGTATCGCATGAAATAATTAACTGAACACCTGAACGATCTTGAATTAACAGTACTCGTGTTTGCATATGCTTGTCTCCTAAATGTTATACTTGCCCGTGCATGAATTAATAATGTTTGCCTTGGACAGGGAAGGACAAATGGTAAGTTGGTAAGTCTTGCCGTGTTCCTCTAACATCGCACGGCGCACTGCCCGACACGTTAGGCTATTCAATATTTGCATGAAACTGATCCTAAGGCAACTAGAAAGACAACTTAATAGCTGGTGCACGGAACCTGTATTACGTGTTTGGATTTATCGAGCGGGCGAGTAGCTTCCCCATCAGTGCATTCAATGTACTGATAATCCACCAGTTTGTATGCAGGGTGCGGGAGAACCTCGTTCGGTGCGGATGCCTCCTTCGTGCGTGCTAAGGTGTGAACATCACTCCGAAGCAACGGTGCATCCGGAACTGAAGCACATATACAAGACATAATGTTGTGAACATCGCCTGAATATTGCCTGATCATCACCTGTACAATCATTCCACAATTGTAGCCACTTGGCACGCTTTTACTGTTTCAGAGAAAGAGGCTTGAGCGACTTGTAATCTCGGCTATACGCCGCCTGTAACACATGTTTACATCAATAAAAGAGTTGCTTTACTACAACTTGTGTTTCAATGCTTCTGCTATATTGTCGACTCAGTGAACCTGTTACCAAATCGCTATGCGTTTATGACTCCGCTGCACTCGGACAATCTGTGCGACTCTGTGGCTTAGAACTCTTGCCGCCAGCCAATGAACCATGGCCTTGCACGGGCGTGGATCACGCTCGTGCGGTATCACGCCCGGATGGGTCAAGCGATCGTTCCGCGGGAGCGCTGGCGAGGGTGATTCCCGCCTAGCGGGAACGGCCGATTGCCTGCGGGAGATCGGGGCGTGACAAAACCTATAATAGAACCTAAGTATATATAGAGAGCTTAAAATAAGAAAACAAAGAAATAGTAAATAAGAAATATTTATTATAAGGTTTAAGAAATAATTATAGCCTAATTAGAAAATTACCATATTTAGGAACTTTCTTAAATTATTATAAAAAAATTAAGTTAATAAATGATTATAGTAAATAAATTTAATTTAAGTTGGATAAATAATTGTATATAGTTTAATTCTCTCTTTGGATGGTATTTAGGCTTGACCAAGCCTTGGTACCCATGATCTTACCACACATTGGGCGCGACTCAAAGCAAGTATACGTTGCCAACTTGTACAGTATTTATGCATGTTTATTTTTACTCTTCCTATTCATGACTATTTTATTGCTTGCTCTATCATAAGATTCTTGTATATGTGTCATGGCCCTTGTATCTTTACTTGTTTCCATATATGTTGCATGTCTCTTTTTTATCATGTATTTGATCCATGCTACACTATACTTATTTATATTCCTTGTATTCTTGTTCTTATATCTTGACTTGATCATGTGTCCCATATTACATGACTTGACTTGACATAAGATTGACTTGACTTAACCCTTGAATTCCCGTAGGCAAGAAGATTGATACTATGATTGCCTACTTTGACCACTTTGACTCGGGAGTCCTATACAGGGCTAAGATAGAGACTTATTATATTGTGGGCGTCCCATATTGGGCTACCCTCTATATGACCATTAGCACCACACATGACTATGGTTATTCAATTTATTTGTTAGCCACGTCTACTACTACGCTTCTTTATGGCTTGCCACCATCTTAGTATTCCTTGTGTCTTAGTTATTAATCTTTTGTGTCTATTTTCTTATCTTTTTATTTACTATTATATTCGACATGAATATTATGTATCTTACTACGTCCCTCTAAGGACCTAGTTTTCTTCCAAGTATATGCTGAGCATATTGCATAGGATATTTGGATAGCTGTGATTTCTTCTACATGATTCATCTATCAATAATGGTACCCTTTATCATTCTTTTGTGTTTATATTTATTACTATGACTTTAACTGCTACTATAGCCTAGTTTTATAGACTCGTATTTTTTGAGTCTATTCGAACATGTATGCCAATGGGCTGGAGACCATGGAATATATTGTTCATTCTTTAAATTCGTCTTTATGTGGATTGAGATATATATAATGTTTAACTAGTTATGAATAGAATTACCCTACTCTAGACAACGTATATGTATTTGAGCTTGGATGGTGTTACCCTCTGTTCTTGATATACATAGTTATATGTGTGATTGTATCCTGTGTATTTTATTCTTGTATCTTATATTTATATGGTATCTTATATGTATTGCTTATACCTGTATCTATTAGTAGTATTGTATATCTTTATGGGCATCTTGTAATTGGATTTCTTGTGGTAGTTCGATGACCCGACAGGTCGATCGATTAGATCGATTGATAGAATACCTTGCTACCTGACCATAGTCTGGAGTAGTACCTCGTCTCGGCATAGTGTGACACACTGTCACGCCCCAGTCCCAAAATATCGAGGGACTGGACACGTGGCAATGGCCAGCAGTACACACCGATGGACAAACCCAATTTAATGGATCCACCGGGGCATACTTAAGCTGTATTACAACAATAATCAGGGTCTACTAATCTCATCAACAAAATGAATATATCAAATATCAACAAAAGGAAAAACATCATCATCAAGTCACAATGTAAACTCCCTCACCCAAAATAGGTATTTGTGTATATTTTATATTATTATATTTATTATAGATGTTGAATTTATTTAGAGTATTCTCTTAGTTAATTAGAAAATAATTATTTTTAGTATATTTACTTATATAAATATTTATTTAGAATTATTTTTAGGCTATTTTAGATTATTGGGATTTTTCCATAAATTTTAGTTAATTAAAAACTGGTAACACTAATTTTTGAGGACTTTAAAGAATTTATTTTATGTTCAAACTTAATTAAAAATATCCCAAAATTTTATTTTAGGTTCTAAATAATAAAATATATTTTTTAGAATTTTTTGGGAATTTTTTGATTATTTTTAGCATTTATTTTGAGTTAATTATGAAAAACTGAATTAAAAACTAATTTCTGAAAAAGAAAACCCAAAAAGTAATTAATTCTGCCCAGTCAGCAAACAGGGGGCCCACCTGTCAGCCTCCAGTAGTGAACAGTGCCGGACCCGCCTGTCAGTGACCGCTGAGTGGGTGCGAGCCGAGCCGAGCCGACCTCGAGCCGAGCCAAGTCAGAGTTCGACTCGGACTCAGCTGAGCCGAGCCGCGTCAGTGCCTGACCGTCCGATCTGAGCGGGCAGCCCTGGATTGCTGCCACGTTGTGCGCTGTGAGCCGCGGCTGCACTTTCTCTCTCCTCTATATATATATAATAGTTTAGATATTAATTTCTAGGGTTTTTTTCTTCAGCCGATTTTTGGAGAATTGTCATCTAGGGTTCCTTCATCTTCCAGAAGCCATTGCGCATATTTTCACAATTTTGGGAGAACCCGGAATCAGAATCACGAACCGTTTAAAGTTTCGAAAAGCTAATGTCGAGATCATCGACATATATTTTTTCCAGAATTTAATTCGAAGTATTTATATACTGTTAATTCTGTAGAACTTCTAGGTTAGAATTTAACCATCGGTGCACAATACAAAATTTGTATGTGCCATAATTCCCAAACGAATTTGAATTCGGACGAGCTGTAAATTCTAGCATATTTTTGACGCTGAAATCTACAGGAAATAATGCATGAAAGTTGAGTTTGTGTTGGTTGACTTTTTGGTCAACAGATCGCCTCGATTTGTGTGCCATGAGTCTCGAGTTGATAAAATTTATTTTTTTGGACAAAATTTAGGAATTAACATAAAAATTAGAATAATAAGATTAAAATAGGATTTTAGAGTAATTATTCCAGAATTAAATAAATTAAAATAAATTATCTTTTGACATGATAAATTTGTAATACATAGGCTATTTGGACTGTGACTTGGACTCTGATTCATACCAGCAGCAGGACCCCAGGCAAGATACCTTACCAAATTGTTTACAGTACTTTGCATGCTATTTATATTTCTTTTTATTTATTTCATTTTTGTATAGTTCTTGCATGTGTAGTTTTTCTCCAGTCATTATTATGTATTAGATATGTTGACACACACATGGCACCTAGTATCATGGGAGGACAATCATTAGGTGTATGGGCTTTTAACCACTCTGGTAAACCGTAGTATATAGTTCGCACTATGGGCGTGTGTCGCGCTGGTCGCTACCCCAGAGGTATGTCGATTTCTGTAGAGTCACGCTGGTCGCTACCCCAGAGGTATGTCGATTTCTGATGTTCTAGACGGGTGTGTGAGTTGTGAGGCTTAGATCGAGTAGACTACCCTTGCCCATACGTCGAAAAGTTGTCCTCATTTGCATTCATATAGATTGTCTTGTACAGCATACTTATCTATTTTCAAACCATATGCATGTTTACTGTATTCAAATTGGCTCATATTTTCTGTATCTTGCTACGTCCCTCTGAGGACCTGGTCCTCTGCCAGGTGTATCTGCTCTTGAGTATTTGTAGGAGTACGGGCCTGGACCTGACGTATTATTTTTTGTTGAGGAGGTCTTACCTTCTGAGCATCGTTGATTATCTGGCGATGGATTCTTTTAGCTGATGCACTTCTGTCTTCACATTATTTTACATTGGAGACTTTATACTCCTCTCTCATTTTAGTTTTGGATATAGTCATGGGTAGTGGATTTGTCTCCACCCGACTATTATTTTAGATATTTCAGACTCCTTATTCTAGTTTAGTATTTCTTTTCTATGACTTGTTGTGTGGATGAGATTAGCATATCTGTGACTTGTGACATTATATATACCACATGTGAGTTTATATTCATATTACAGCGTACGTATGGGTTATGGTTTTCATATATTGGAGTTGCCATATCCATGCGGCTGGCATGCTTATGTGTTCCTAGTCCTACGTATTTGGGACTGGGGCGTGACATATTTTTGTGGTGGCCCATGCAGGTCGAGTTAGCCGTTTCGATTACGTCACTGTACCGAGCCGGCCTGCACCTAGGATTAGAATTTTAGATCTCATCCACACTTGACTATAACTTACCTTCCTTCCAACATGTCCTACTTAAGTTCTTGCATCCTGCTTGATTCATGTACTCTTCTTAATCCTTCGTCCATCTCTTGCAGAGAGATGAATTTGAATAACGGGCATGCCGCCACCGGGGACAACACGTCTCCAGGGGACGACGACCAACCACTAGGAGTGACCTCAACACCACCTCTTCCTCCCGGACCGGATGGACCGACTAGCAATCCAATTCCATCAACCCCCTCCACGATACCTAATGGGACTTTTCCAGCTCCACTAGCACCGCAAGATGGCCAAGCGCAGCTGTTTCAATTCTTTCAGATGATAATACAGGAACAGAGACAGCAAGCAGCAGAGCAGAGGCTAGAATTTCTGGCAGCGCTTGAGAGAATGGCTGCACTAGCCCCTATTCCAATCCAGGCACTAGTTTCAGTACCACAAGCTCGGGTTGGTTCAGTCAAGGACTTTGTGCAGATGGGCCCTAAGCCATATAAGGGCAAAGAGAGTCCAGAGGAGACCACGAACTGGATTACCAATACCAAGAAGTTGTTAGAGGCATCACAACTACCTACTGACCTATGGATGATAGGCGTGAGGACTCAGTTAGAAGGCAACGCGCATCACTGGTGGGAATCAATGGAGCGCCAGTTGGGTACGCGTCAGACTTGGGAACAATTCTTGGAATGCTTTGAGAGAAAGTACTTCCCGGATACTGTAAGGGACGTATTGTACGATCAGTTCCTCCATCTAGAGCAAGGGGATAAGACGATTGATGAGTATGACGCAGAATTTAGCCGTCTCAGTAAGTATGGCACAGTCCTAATACCTAATGACTTAGAGAAGGCTAAGAGGTTTCACCGTGGGCTGACTCGGGAGCTCCAGCACTACACTAGCTCACAGTCCCGGATCTTTTATGCCGAGTTATTGACAGAAGCCAGGATTCAGGAGGCCATCAGCAAGGGAAACAGAATTCAACTGAGAAGTCACCAAGGACCAGTAAGGATACAGCAAGGAGGACCCATTCAACACCCTTTGACACGCCAGCAACCAAATAGTGTCGCACCATATCCAGCCAAAGGGCATCGTACTTGTAACTTTTGTGGTATACCAGGTCATATTCATAGAGATTGTCGTCGTCGATTGGGATTGTGCATGGTATGTGGATCAAGTCACCATCAAGCTCGAGAATGTTCTCAGCAGAACCCGGGGTCTATGGCATTAAAATCAGGAACACCGCATACACCCTCAAGTATAGAAGACCAAAGGGACCCACCACTGCTTCTACAGTCTGCATAAATGGAGGGGACTAGACCCCAGTTGATCAACCAAAGACAAGGCCAAGCACTCATTATGACAAGTATGGGAGAGCAGACACAAAAAGCCGTAGATACAGGTACGACCTTTTAGTTATAATTGTCTTTGCATACTCATAAACCCATTGTGACACAAGCTCTTAGATGTACAAATAGCTGTAGAATTTTATATATGGTAGCTTAGCAGTTATGAGGATGTATGTATATTCTACCCAGATGGCATACACGCGATGCTAATGGATGACGTGAGTAGCAGTAGTAGTATTCTCCCCTATTTTATCTCGCCCTCTTGGGGTGACTCATCTTCTCCTTTTATATTCATTCCTTATCTCGTGTGTAACTCTTCCTATCATAGTCGTATCTTTCGTGCCATTATGAATTATTTGATATCAACCTCACCCCTATTTTGTTAGTTAAACATAAATGTGTTAGTAATGCTTGATAACTAAGGATGAGTTCTTAATATGTATATGCACTATAACAATATCTATATTCTTTATTAGTTTAAACCCTTAAGTAGCATCATGTAGCATAGTAAAAATTGTTAGATCACTTGTGCTAGATCATAGCCCTAATAGTTAGTCAAGACCTTAAATGTCTCCCTAAAAACTTAGACTATGCCTAGAAAAGAGTTGAAGGCACTTATTACGAACTGATGACTATGACAAATCGCTGGCGAGGTAGCGACAGTTGCAGCCAGACGATTATGGTAGAATAGTCAAATTACTTGCAGCCATACTGGCCAGGTGGCGTGGCAGTATTAGACTATGATACTTGACGGTTATGGGAAAAGTCATAGTTATGAGATTCTAGACAGGTATCCCAAGATTCTCGACCCAATAAATGTATTTACCTTACAAACCTAGACAATAGCTTCAAAGAATGTGACTACTAGTAGAATCTTGTAAGTTGGGTAGTGTAGACGAGTTAGAGGATGATAGAATAGTGGATGGACAATAGATGAGAAAGTGTTAGAATGGCAGACCATGAGTTTAGGAGTCCTGCTAGACACCAATGTAGTGTAATAGCTATAGTGAACACTATGAATATGGGTTAGTGTCAATTTCGAGGACGAAATTATTGTAAGTCGGGTAGATTGTAAACTCCCTCACCCAAAATAGGTATTTGTGTATATTTTATATTATTATATTTATTATAGATGTTGAATTTATTTAGAGTATTCTCTTAGTTAATTAGAAAATAATTTTTTTAGTATATTTACTTATATAAATATTTATTTAGAATTATTTTTAGGCTATTTTAGATTATTGGGATTTTTCCATAAATTTTAGTTAATTAAAAACTAGTAACACTAATTTTTGAGGACTTTAAAGAATTTATTTTATGTTCAAACTTAATTAAAAATATCCCAAAATTTTATTTTAGGTTCTAAATAATAAAATATATTTTCTAGAATATTTTGGGAATTTTTCGATTATTTTTAGCATTTATTTTGAGTTAATTATGAAAAACTAAATTAAAAACTAATTTCTGAAAAAGAAAACCCAAAAAGTAATTAATTCTGCCCAGTCAGCAAACAGGGGGCCCACCTGTCAGCCTCCAGTAGTGAACAGTGCCGGGCCCGCCTGTCAGTGACCGCTGAGTGGGTGCGAGCCGAGCCGAGCCGACCTCGAGCCGAGCCAAGTCAGAGTTTGACTCGGACTCAGCTGAGCCGAGCCGCGTCAGTGCCTGACCGTCCGATCTGAGCGGGCAGCCCTAGATTGCTGCCACGTGGTGCGCTGTGAGCCGCGGCTGCACTTTCTCTCTCCTCTATATATATATAATAGTTTAGATATTAATTTCTAGGGGTTTTTTCTTCAGCCGATTTTTGGAGAATTGTCATCTAGGATTCCTTCATCTTCCAGAAGCCATTGCGCATAGCTCCGGACTCCAAATGAGGCCTAGTTTTTTTGTTAGAACGATAATGAGGTTAAATTTCTGATTATATAAATTGTTTTTCTAAATTATTAGTATTAAATTCTGAAAAATTCGTAGAGCACAGCATGTCCGAAAATAGACGTATTTTGATGTTTTCACAATTTTGGGAGAACCCGGAATCAGAATCACGAACCGTTTAAAGTTTCGAAAAGCTAATGTCGAGATCATCGACATATATTTTTTCTAGAATTTAATTCGAAGTATTTATATACTGTTAATTCTGTAGAACTTCTAGGTTAGAATTTAACCATCGGTGCACAATACAAAATTTGTATGTGCCATAATTCCCAAACAAATTTGAATTCGGACGAGCTGTAAATTCTAGCATGTTTTTTACGCTGAAATCTACAGGAAATAATGCATGAAAGTTGAGTTTGTGTTGGTTGACTTTTTGGTCAACAGATCGTCTCGATTTGCGTGCCATGAGTCTCGAGTTGATAAAATTCAGTTTCTTTGGACAAAATTTAGGAATTAACATAAAAATCAGAATAATAAGATTAAAATAGGATTTTAGAGTAATTATTCCAAAATTAAATAAATTAAAATAAATTATATTTTGACGTGATAAATTTGTAATACATAGGCTATTTGGACTGTGACTTGGACTCTGATTCATACCAGCAGCAGGACCCCAGGCAAGATACCTTACCAAATTGTTTACAGTACTTTGCATGCTATTTATATATTTTTATTTATTTTATTTCTGTATAGTTCTTGCATGTGTAGTTTTTCTCCAGTCATTACTATGTATTAGATATGTTGACACACACATGGCACCTAGTATCATGGGAGGACAATCATTAGGCGTATGGGCTTTTAACCACTCTGGTAAACCATAGTATATAGTTCGCACTATGGGCGTGTGTCGTGCTGGTCGCTACCCCAGAGGTATGTCAATTTCTGTAGAGTCGCGCTGGTCGCTACCCCAGAGGTATGTCGATTTCTGATGTTCTAGACGGGTGTGTGAGTTGTGAGGCTTAGATCGAGTAGACTACCCTTACCCATACGTCAAAAAGTTGTCCTTATTTGTATTCATATAGATTGTCTTGTACAGCGTACTTATCTATTTTCAAACCATATGCATGTTTACTGTATTCAAATTGGCTTGTATTTTCTGTATCTTGCTACGTCCCTCTGAGGACCTGGTCCTCTGCCAGGTGTATCTGCTCTTGAGTATTTGCAGGAGTATGGGCCTGGACCTGACGCATTATTTTCTGTCGAGGAGGTCTTACCTTCTGAGTATCGTTGATTATCTGGCGATGGATTCTTTTAGCTGATGCACTTCTGTCTTCATATTATTTTATATTAGAGACTTTATACTCCTCTCTCATTTTAGTTTTGGATATAGTCATGGATAGTGGATTTGTCTCCACCCGACTATTATTTTAGATATTTCAGACTCCTTATTCTAGTTTAGTATTTCTTTTCTATGACTTGTTGTGTGGATGAGATTAGCATATCTGTAACTTGTGACATTATATATACCACATGTGAGTTTATATTTATATTACAGCGTACGTATGGGTTATGGTTTCCATATATTGGAGTTGCCATATCCATGCGGCTGGCATGCTTACGTATTTCTAGTCCTACATATTTGGGACTGGGGCGTGACACACAAGTACATAAATCGGGAAACAACCCAATAATCAAGTCTGTTACAATTGTTCAAGATCCAGAAATAAAGATATCAATAACAATATTGAGTATGGAAACAGTATATACTCAGAAGATACCGTAGAAGTCACTCGACTGCTGGATCTGGTACTGCTCCAGTGCCTGCTACTGTTCCTGCTTCTGCTAATGCTCCTGTCCTGTATATCTCTGGGTCGAACTCGTCTGCTAATCCTGGAGACATAATCCGGATCCAGGTCCTCAGGGGACATAGCAAGGTACAGAAAATACAAGCCAAAGATAATACAGTGCAGCAAATAAATGAGACAATAGGGTAACTATATAACCAGCTAAGTGATATGCAATATAAGAGCAGCACTAGAACTCAAGCTGAAACTACTACAAGCTCTATGTCAGGGAGCCGGTAGCAGTGATATCATGTGGTTGTCTAGCTCAAAGGGAGACTACGACGCCGGCATAATATATAATCAACCTGTAGTTTGTGTGACTCTCCCCACCCAATGTAATCATGCATCTCATGTCCACGACGTCTCATGTCCATGCCATACAAGATCATAACTAATGCATCCAGTCATATAATATCTAAGCAAAGGAATAAATCATGAAAACTGTACCCTATACAGAATCACCATGAATATCTCAGGACGATTCTGTATCAGAAATAGTGTCATGTGTCCTGGGTAAAACGTACTTGATAATGTAAGTACGAGAATGCAAAGGGTCACGATATCCATGTCTATGTGACTTTACACAACTCGGCGCACGGGGTTGGCACCCGACTATAATCGAACGCTAAGTAAGTCACACGGTCCTAGGTTGAAACATGTACAACAAGTATATATGTCAAGGAAATAAATAGCAAAAAACTGCAGAGATTGGCAAGGTACACTTGCCTGGGGTTCTAGCTCCAACTAGCTCTGACTCCAGTGGGAATTGCAGGCAGTACTTCGGTTACTGAAACAAACATCACCATCAGATCTAGAAAATATCAATCAGCTAGAAACGCCTATCCTTGAGTCCAATTTGGACACAGGGGCAAAAATAATATTTTGGGTCAAAGCGGGGTCCACATGTGGACCGCTTTGCACCGAAAAATACGTCAGGGTCAAAGGTCTCCAAATCTGTCCAACTTAGTGTCAACAGGTCAGGAACGATGATACGAACCCAACGGAACTTCCAAAATTGGATTTCGATGAGCCGATCACAAAATCGCCCGTCAAGTGGAGCTTGTGGAGCCCACGACACGCGATTTTGTTAACGTTCTCAGAATCGAACCAAACTTGGCTCACAGGACCAGTGTATTGCTACGAGTCCGATGGCGCAAGTTTTGTCTCGATCCGACGTGTGTACACTAAGATACAGCGAGATTCAGAAAGGTCGGATATGGGACGTTGTCGGTGGATACGCGTTGATTCCGGTGTGCACGCACATCCAAATCAACTTCTGCAAAATCTCGCACATCCGTATCAACGACGCGCACGTATCTGTGAAGACCGCGTGCGACCAAGTCATCCCGTTTTGCGGGGCGTACTCAGTTCTGGGGTGAAATAGGGCGTTGTTTTTCCTGTTTTTGGATCGCGATTCGCGATCGCCATAGGACAAGATGCACCGAACGGGTTGCACGGACACCGAGGGGGTCATGCAGGCTACGCGTCACAACTGACGGAACGAAAAATAGAGCTACGAGGAGAGAGATATGAGTACCTGAACAGGGCTAGGGAAACTGCGAATTCTCCGTGTCCGATACGTGTCCGATACGTGTCCGACACGTGTCCAAATTGTGTCAGGGCTAGGGCATCCATGTCGGGCCGCTGAGAGCGGGGGTTCAGGTCAGCGGAGGTCAGCGAGGGTTCGGGGAGGTCCAGGGCGGTCGGTCGGCGCTCGGCTAGGGTTCCGGGGAAGCTCAGGGCGGCCGGGCGGTGCTCGGATAAGGCTCCGGGACGCTACAGGAGGCGGAGGGCTTGAGAGAGAGGGAAGACCGGAGGGAGGCGCTGTCTTCGGGCGGCTGCACTGGAGGCGGAGCTGCGGATTGAGGGCGGAGAACAGGCTGCCGGAGAAGACAACGGAGGGGGAAGGAGACGGCGTCGAGGCGGGGGCAGCGGGTTAAATAGGGGCGGAGAGGAGCTGAGTCACCGTCCGTTACGGGGAGAGGAGGAGACGGCGATGGCGGTTGCGGAAAGAGGAGGCGGAGGGTAGGGGACGCGAGCGGGCGGCGGCAGCGAACGTTCCGGCGGCGGTGAGGTGAGGGGTCGACTGCTGTGCGTTTGGGGAAGAGAATGTTAACGGGTCGGGTGGATTCGGGCGGACGGGTCGGGTCCTAGCGGATCCGGCCCAATCCGAAATCAGGGAAGCGGGTCGGGTAGAAACGGGTCGGGTCGGGTTGGACCCGGATACGACCCGTTAGGGCCTTGGACGGTTTGGTTCGGTTCAGTTGGACCGGCCGGTCTGGTTCAATTTGGTTTGGTTTATTTAAAATAAATCCGGTTTATTTAGGGTTCATTTTGGTTTAATTAATTAATTAGTTTTTAGGGCTTTTAAAATGCATCTGGGGTCCAATAAATTCTCGAAAAATTATCCTATGTCTAGTTTTTCATTTTACACCATAAAATATTATTTTTATAATATTATAATATTATTTATTAATATTTAAAAATTATTTAATAATTAAAACACCTGAATTTAATTACAGAAAATCCCAAAAAATTTCAGAAAATTGTGAAAAATCCAAATTTAAAAATTCTTGAAAATCAGGGGTTTTACAATCTACCCCCCTTAATAGGATTGTGTCCTCGTAATCAAAGAATAACTGGTCAACAGAGATGACACGGTTGCAATTTTTCGAAGCACATCAAAATCAAGGAGAATCAAGGTTGAGAGTAACACCTAGGAAAAATTATTTCCCTAAGCATTTAAAAGTTATGAAATTTCCCGAATGAAGGAAATCTAGAAAATTACAGTTTTAGAAAACTAGTTTTATCCTTTAAAAACTTATCAGTTTAACATTTATAAAACATTCTAAATTATTGGCAAGTTCAAAATTACATAGATTAACACTAGGTTATCAATTATTAACAATTTAAAACTGCCAGGTCAAGTCTAGGGTCACGAACCAACGGGCACGAACTAAAGAAACAGAACTACAAAAAATTACGCGCAATAGCTATTCCATGAATCTGGGCGTCCTCCAAAGTCATCGTCAGGGCTTGTCCGCGTCCTTGCAGTCGATTTCTCTGCTGCTGCTGGACCTGCTGGAAGAGTGCTGCTTGGGGTATCAAAGGTGGCCTCGGCTGATACCCTCCTGGAGCTGGTGGTAGGACTCCTTCAACTTTCGTTTGCGGTGCTCCCAATGCTGGATAGGCTGGCCTCCGTACTGGTAACGCTTGTTGGTTAACCTTTGGTGCTCTTCCTTGACGCTCAGGGCATTCCCTTAATAAATGCTGACTGGATCCGCAAGCTAAACATAATCTCATTTTTCGTCTGCACTGGTTCTCAATATGGCCTCGCCTGCGACAATATGGACAGACAGGTATTGCCTGTGGAGATGCTTCTGGTGGCTGGTGCACGTGAGGTCTCTTTGCAACTTCTTCTTGTGGTGCTCCGGCTGGTGCTGATGTGGATGGCCATTTCAGACTGGTCTCTCTCCTGATGACGCGCTCCATATGTCGTGCTGCAGCAAGGACGTACGAGTACGAAGTAGGTGCAATGGATCCAATTAGTTTCTGTAGCTCAATGTTTAATCCATCGAAGAACTTCTCGGCCTTCTCTTCTTCTGTCAGGATCAATGTTGGGGTGAAGCGACTTAGACGAATGAACTCAGCATTGTACTCTTCCACTGTCATAGCATCCTGAGTGAGGCGATTGAACTTGTCTCGAAGTTCTGATCGAGCGATAGCTGGAATGTACATCTCCTGAAAGAGTCTAAAGAACTATTCCCAAGTGACTCGGTCTGGTCCGAGCCGTGTCTCCTCAGATAGCTACCAGTGATGTGCATTGTCCGTCAACTGCATTCTGACAGCAGTTATCCAACGTTCCCGTGGAAGCTCAGCTGCTTCTAATTGATGTTGAGTGTTGGTGAGCCACTCATAAACTTCTGTGGGCTCCCCCTTGCTTGAGAAGGTACGGGGCTTCAGCTGGCGAAAATTAGCGATAGAGCCCATCGTTGGCCGTCGTTCTGGTAGATCTGCCTGCTCTAGTGCGCTTACTAGGCTGCTCCTCAAGTTCTCTGCCTCATGACGCAGAGCCTCTTGTTGAATTTGTTGTTGAGCTTGCATCATTGCGTAGATCATTTGTAACATCTGATGCCCATCCATAACCTGCCCTTGTGGGAATACGGGCATTGGTGGAGTAAACTGCATCGATGGTAGAATGTTATCTTGCTGGATTCTCGAGACATGCTGACTTGCTTGTTGTGATGATGGACCTTCACTAACTGGTGTCACTTCCTTTTCATTGGTTACCAAATCATCCTGTGGTGATATTGCAGGAGTCTCGTCGTTTGCTCGTGAATCCATAACTCTGCAACCAAAATAAACAATAAGAGGCGTACAGGAATCAAGGCAGGATGCAATTCAAGAAATTGATTCGAATCTGATATAGATATTAAGAACGTTTCAAGCAAGTGGATGAGATTCTAAAACTTATCCTATTCTTATTGCAGGTCTGTTCGGTCCCTAAGTTAAAACCGAACAATTTAGTCGTAGACCTGCATGGGCCACCACAAAAACCATGTCACGCCCCAATCCCAAAATATCGAGGGACTGGACACGTGGCAATGGCCAGCAGTACACACCGATGGACAAACCCAATTTAATGGATCCACCGGGGCATACTTAAGCTGTATTACAACAATAATCAGGGTCTACTAATCTTATCCACAGAATGAATATATCAAATATCAACAAAAGGAAAAACATCATCATCAAGTCACAAGTACATAAATCGGGAAACAACCCGATAATCAAGTCTGTTACAATTGTTCAAGATCCAGAAATAAAGATATCAACAACAATACTGAGTATGGAAACAGTATATACTCAGAAGATACCGTAGAAGTCACTCGACTGCTGGATCTGGTACTGCTCCAGTGCCTGCTACTGTTCCTGCTTCTGCTCCTGCTAATGCTCATGTCCTGTATATCTCTGGGTCGAACTCGTCTGCTAATCCTGGGGACATAATCCGGATCCAGGTCCTCAGGGGACATAGCAAGGTACAGAAAATACAAGCCAAAGATAATGCAGTGCAGCAAATAAATGAGACAATAGGGTAACTATATAACCAGCTAAGTGATATGCAATATGAGAGCAGCACTAGAACTCAAGCTAAAACTACTACAAGCTCTGTGTCGGGGAGCCGGTAGCAGTGATATCATGTGGTTGTCTAGCTCAAAGGGAGACTACGACGCCGACATAATATATAATCAACCTGTAGTTTGTGTGACTCTCCCCACCCAATGTAATCATGCATCTCATGTCCACGACGTCTCATGTCCATGCCATAGAGGATCATAACTAATGCATCCAGTCATATAATATCTAAGCAAAGGAATAAGTCATGAAAACTGTATCCTATACAGAATCACCATGAATATCTCAGGACGATTCTGTATCATGAATAGTGTCATGTGTCCTGGGTAAAACGTACTTGATAATGCAAGTACGAGAATGCAAAGGGTCACGATATCCATGTCTATGTGACTTTACACAACTCCGCGTACGGGGTTGGCACCCGACTATAATCGGACGCTAAGTAAGTCACACGGTCCTAGGTTGAAACATGTACAACAAGTATATATGTCAAGAAAATAAATAGCAAAAAATTGCAGAGATTGGCAAGGTACACTTGCCTGGGGTTCTGGCTCCAACTGTAGCTCTGACTCCAGTGGGAATTGCAGGTAGTACTCCGGTTGCAGAAACAAACATCACCATCAGATCCAGAAAATATTAATCAGCTAGAAACGCCTGTCCTTGAGTCCAATTTGGACACAGGGGCGAAAATGACATTTCGGGTCAAAGCGGGGTCCACATGTGGGCCGCTTTGCACCGAAAAATGTGTCAGGGTCAAAGGTCTCCAAATCTGTCCAACTTAGTGTCAACAGGTCAGGAACGATGATACGAACCCAATGAAACTTCCAGAATTGGATTTCAATGAGCCGATCACAAAATTGCCCGTCAAGTGGAGCCTATGGGGCCCACGACACGCGATTTTGTCAACGTTCTCAGAATCGAACCAAACTTGGCTCACAGGACCAGCGTATTGCTACGAGTCCGATGGCACAAGTTTTGCCTCGATTCGACGTGTGTACACTAAATTACAGCGAGATTCAGAAAGGTCGGATACGGGACGTTGTCGGCGGATACACGTTAATTTCGGTGTGCACGCACATCCAAATCAACTTCTGCGAAATCTCGCACGTCCGTATCAACGACGCGCACGTATCTGTGAAGACCGCGTACGACCAAGTCGTCCCGTTTAGCGGGACGTACTCAGTTCCGGGGTGAAATAGGGCATTATTTTTCCTGTTTTTGGATCGCGGTTCGCGATCGCCACAGGACCCGATGCACCGAGCGGGTTGCACGGGCACCGAGGGGGTCATGCAGGCTACGCGTCACAACTGACGGAACGAGAAACAGAGCTACGAGGAGAGAGATATGAGTACCTGAACAGGGCTAGGAAAACTGCAAATTCTTCGTGTCCGATACGTGTCCGACACGTGTCCGAATTGTGTCAGGGCTAGGGCATCCGTGTCGGGCCGCTGAGAGAGGGGGTTCAGGTCGGCGGAGGTCGGCGAGGGTTCGGGGAGGTCCCGGGCGGCCGGTCGGCGCTCGGCTAGGGTTCCGGGGAAGCTCAGGGCGGCCGGGCGGTGCTCGGATAAGGCTCCGGGACATTGCAGGAGGCGGAGGGCTTGAGGGAGAAGGAAGACCGGAGGGAGGCGCTGGCTTCGGGCGGCTGCACTGGCGGCGGAGCTGTGGGTTGAAGGCAGAGAACAGGCTGCCGAAGAAGACAACGGAGGGGGAAGGAGACGGCGTCGAGGCGGGGGCGGCGGGTTAAATAGGGGCGGAGAGGAGCTGAGTCACCGTCCGTTGCGGGGAGAGGAGGAGACGGCGACGGCGGTTGCGGGAAGAGGAGGCGGAGGGTCAGGGACGCGAGCGGGCGGCGGCGGCGAACGTTTCGGCGGCGGGGAGGTGAGGGGGTCGGCTGCTGTGCGTTTGGGGAAGAGAATGTTAACGGGTCGGGTGGATTCGGGCGGACGGGTCGGGTCCTAGCGGATCCGGCCCGATCCGAAATCAGGGAAGCGGGTCGGGTAGAAACGGGTCGGGTCGAGTTGGACCCGGATCTGACCCGTTAGGGCCTAGGGCGGTTTGGTTCGGTTCAGTTGGACCGGCCGGTCTGGTTCAATTTGGTTTGGTTTATTTAAAATAAATCCGGTTTATTTAGGGTTCATTTTGGTTTAATTAATTAATTAGTTTTTAGGGCTTTTAAAATGCTTCCGGGGTCCAATAAATTTTCAAAAAATTACCCTATGTCTAGTTTTTCATTTTACACCATAAAATATTATTTTCATAATATTTTAATATTATTTATTAACATTTAAAAATCATTTAATAATTAAAATACCTGAATTTAATTACAGAAAATCCCATAAAATTCCAGAAAATTATGAAAAATCCAAATTTAAAAATTCTTGAAAATCAGGAGGTTTACACACACCTTGTCCTTGTTTGGTGTAAGGGTGGCTCACTACTACAATGATAGAATATTATCCCATGATACGATACAGGTTATTGCATGAGTAATATTGTTAGGGTTATATACTAAAATATCATGCCCTAGAACCAGAATATTGGAGAGCGAAAGCGTAACTCAGCCAACCACACCTTACGGAATACTGAAGTAACCCGTAATGTGCTAAGGTTATCTAGAGACAAGGGGTGCATACTAGAACTAAGTCACATATGGTCCAAGAACATCTATGTCTCAATCATTAACCAAAAAATAGTAAGAATGAGCATATAAGATAAAGCAGTTAGGCGTCTCTGATGCTCTATTAGAATGATCATGAAACCAGTTGTACAGAATGATAAACTAGCATATTGTCAAAAGTATATAATTGTAAGTCAGTCGCGATCTCGATAATATAAAATTATGTAAAGGAACTAATATCCAGATAACCGGCTAACAAGTGTCGTAGGATAAACGCCAAAAAGGTTAAAAAAAAATGATACTCATAGTGGGGGGGGGGGGAGAAACCCACTTACACATATTAGACTAATAAAATGAAAGGAAATAGCAATAATTAAAATCTAAGGGTTTCTCCTTATCATGCAAGGTGTACTTGCCTAAAATAAAATAAAAAGAAAAAAATAAGAGAATAAGGGAAGAGATAGAAAGAAGTTGGGTTATATAGCTATGGTTTGAGGTTTAGACCATGTGTTCTCTCATAACTTGAACCAACCCACAAAATAAACCATGAACCAAATTAAACCAAAGAAAGAGTCTAGTCTCCATGCAACCTAATAAACATACAAGCAAAAAATAATACATCATAAATACGTATATTGGGAACGGGGAGTGACATTGTGTGTTTGTGTTAATACCTGATATAGTGGATAAAATAGTGTGAGACGGGGTTGTGTATCAGTTTGAGTGATATCCATACTGTTGGGTCTTGGGATTACAAGGGGTTAGGAGGAGAGTTAGGCTCAAGCAATAGCAGGTTAGGGGCTGATGAGAAGATCTTATAAGCTTGAGTGTGAGCAGCAATGTTGCATGAGGTGTAGAGACTATTAGTGTTAACTGTGTTCGGTGTGAGTGCTGATACTTAGTATCAGTGATACATGTGAAGGTAGGAGTAGCTGTTAGTGCATTCAGTGGCCTATGCAATGGGTAATATTGTGAGATCATATTAGGGGTGTGAGGAATATTGTATGTAGGTGAGTGTGTTGTGGAAGAGTATAGGTGTTCATGTGTCAGTGAAGTAGTATAAGACTAAATATTGTGTAGGTGTATTAAGAGGTATTCAAATCAGTGGGTATGAAGAGTTTTGATTGTAGGCAGTGTGAGGGTATTGGTCTGCAACATGAGCAGGGTATAAGAAATGTCTGGGATTTCTAGAGAGTACAGTATTGAGAATATGCATTTGAGATGAGTGTTGTATAATTCTCAGAAGTGAGGTATGGAGGTTAGGGTGGTGGTTAGCATTATGTGAGGGATAGGTATCAGGTATTAAGGGGTGTCTAGTCAGGTATAGTACCATTGCTGAGCTTATTGCCTATGATAGGAGTGTCTGGTAATGTCAGGATTATGGGTAGGTAGATGTGAAGGTTTGGACAATATGGAAGTGCCCAGTTGCTTAGGTTGCAGTGCACAGACATGTTCGTGCACAGTAGGGATGAGTGAAGTATGTTATGAGGGAGTGTTAGATTGGTATATAAATATCAGTATGTGCACTAGTGATATATGTGTGTATCAATTAGTGTATAGTGAAGGGAATGTGAGGCTAGTGCATGTTCAGTTGTGTTGAGTTATTGAGTGTCTAGGTAGTACCAATATGAGAGGTACAGTGGTAATTGTAGAGTATTGATGATAAGTATATGTATATTACTGAGCATATTAATGTATGGGTAATTAGGTGTATCCAAGTTAGAATCAAGGGGCATGGATTGTATTAGAGTAATGGTGTTAGGAGATGGGTTAGTCGTTAGAAATGGGCTAGGGTAATGGAAAAAAACTAAGTTATTGGTCTGGATGTGGATATTATTTAAGGATTTATTGTGGTAAATTAGAATATGCCAAGATACTATAATACCTTGATATCTAGGAGTCTATATAGTATATATCATGATACTTAGTGTAATATACCAACTAGCATGGCCTAGAAACCTAGAGATAGTTTGGTATAACCTAGTATAGCCTAATATTAACTAGTATGGATACATGGACAAACTAAATAGGTAATATGAACCTAGAATCGACCTAGAAACTTTATTTTAACCTAGTTAAGTTTGTTTACTATTCCAAAATACCTGTTTGACATGATAATTCATATATAGGTCTTCGAGGCCCCGATTTAGATATTGTTTGATATTCATTACAGGATCTTAGGCGAGTATATTCTCTGATAGTTTTTTTTTACTTGATAGTTAGTATAATGCATGTATTTAGTGATATCTTACTTAATTTCAGACACGATGGTTATACGGATTGGTATGTTATGTATTTTAGTCATGATATATAGCTTCTTACATCGTATTGTAGACATTGATCACCATGCTCATTTATAAACATCGTAGACATTATTTGATATCCAATCACGTATGTGGTTGAGCCGAACTATTGTATACATTGTTTGATAGCTAATCACGTATGTGGTTGAGCCGTACTATTGTAGACATTGTTTGATAGCCAATAACGTATGTGGCTGAACCATACTATCGTAGATATAGTTTGATAGCTAATCATATATTACTTTATGATTGAGCCATACTATGTAGATATCGTATAATATTATTGTTGATTGATCACATATTGAAAGCACTACTCTAAAACACTTAGTCAGTTAGATACAATCTTTCATATATATTTCCATATTTTTGTTTATTGCCATATTGTACCTGTTTATTTATTTTTCTTCCACTACTTATCCTTCTATGATACCATATTTCTTATCTCATCATGTATTTTATTACTATTTACTGTCTTATAGCTTCTAACATATATTGGAACTTCTATTAGAGTTGTACTCGTTCCATCCTGACTGGATAACATTATTAGGGGACTGTCTCGAGGAGTGGTGTCCTACTTTCTATGGACCCCAGGAGATTGAGGGTACAAATTTGGACCATGTAGCTTAGGCGTAGCTTGGGGTGATTGTCGGGAGGTCTAGTCGGAATCATTAACTATCTTAGTTTTTTTTATTAGTATTCTTGGTACCGAATCTGTCTCTGGCAACTACTTGAGATTTAGGATTTTATATTTAACTTTTAGACTTATTGTTTGATATCTAGACTTGTTAGAACTTGTGATTGGATTCTATCTCTTTTATCATATCGTGCTTTATCGTGCCACTAGATTTTTGTGATTTAGTATTGTTGTTGCTTTAAATCATTGTTCTCCTTACGGGGTTGGATATTATTGTGTGAGATTGATAGTTAGTTATATATTGATGACCTAGACAGCATTGTACCGCCGAAGCTGTGGCGTAGGCTGGACGTATCTACGTACTCGTGTCCGATCATCCGGGTGTGGGTCGTAACACGATTCGACTATCTTTTGGCCATTCCGACCCGATAATCACATAAACTCTGCCAATGGCGATCAACGTAGCCAGAATTGGCTTGCGTAAAAAAAACAGAGATTGAAGGTGGATCACACAAGTCAGGACAGAAAAGTAATCCAGGTTACTATCTGTTTGATCTTGATGTGGATACCAGGTTAGGAACAGAGATTCATGCAAACCCAGATCTGCTCTATGTTAACTCCTGATACCCTCTTCGAGAGTCAGAGATTCATGCAAATGCACCATTGTCTACCCTTTGAAGATCCCAACCGGGGGGGAGGGGGGGTGTCTGCCACTCTGGCAAGGGGGTTGGCTGCCACTTGAGCAGGAGGGGCTGCCACTCAGGCAGGGGGGGTAGCTGCCACTCGGGCAGAGGGAGGAGGAGTAGGGGGTCTACCACTCGGTCAGGGGGAGGCAGTGTCACGCTCCGATCTCCCACAGGCAATCGGCCGTTCCCGCTAGGCTGGAATCACCCTCGCCAGCGCTCCCGCGGAACGATCGCTTAACCCATCCGGGCGTGATACCGCACGAGCGTGATCCACGCCCGTGCAAGGCCATGGTCCATTGGCTGGCGGCAAGAGTTCTAAGCCACAGAGTCGCACAGATTGTCCGAGTGCAGCGGAGTCATGAACGCATAGGCGATCGGTAACAGGTTCACTGAGTCAACAAATATAGCAGAAGCATTTAAACACAAGTTGAAGTAAAGCAATCTCTTTATTGATATGAACAAGTGTTACAGGCGACGTATAGCCAAGATTACAAGTCGCTCAAGCCTCTCTCTCTGAAACAGTAAAGCGTGCCAAGTGGCTACAATTGTGGATGATTGTACAGGCGATGTTTAGGCGACGCTCCAATATTATGTCTTGTATATGTGCTTCAGTCCCGGACGTACCGTTGCAAGGCTTCAGAGGGAACTCCTGGCCTTAGCACGCACGAAGGAGGCGTCCGCACCGAACGAGGTTCTCCCGCACCCTGCATACAAACTGGTGGATTATCAGTACATTGAATGCACTGGTGGGGAAGCTACTCGCCCGCTCGACAAATCCCAAACACGTAATACAGGTTTCATGCACAACTATTAAGTTGTCTTTCTAGTTGTCTTAGGATCAGTTTCATGCAAGCATTGAATAGCCTAACGTGTCGGACAGTGCGCCGTGCGATATTTGAGGAAACACGGCGAGACTTACCAACTTACCATTTCTCCTTCCCTGTCCAAGGCAAACATGATTAATTTAAGCACGGTAAGTATAAACATTCAGGAGGCATAGCATATGCAAACAGGAGGGTTCTTATAACATGATCGTTCAGGTGTTAAGTTATTCATTGATGCTATGCAATGACTCGCACGCGGATAGCCGCTAAGCGGGGATGACTTGTTTATCTTCCATTTTACAAGCAGCATTGAATAGTTATAATGTTCAAGTTTAAACACACGAGGTGGACAGAGTCATGGATAAGGATAACATGCAACGAGAGCACACGATGCGCTGCAAATTATCCCATCCGCACACGATGACTAAGCCACATGTTTAGTTACACACGATGATCACTGGCTTGATGCCATAATGGACTAGTCATGGACATGGATAACAAGCAACGGGAGCTCATATTAAATACACGATAACACACGATGCGTTGCAAGCTATCCAGTCCGCACACAATGACTACACACGAAGTCTGCCCGGATCAGATCGGTGCCAGTGCCCCAGCACCGTCCGCAGAACTTATACCCTTGTGCACAAGTTGTCCATGATCGAACACGATTATTAATTTTACACACGAGCACACGAGATTCATTTTAGCTATTGGATATGCACAGTCTCCTGGGCTGCTGTAAGCCCGCACACGAGGGAGACTTGCAGGGAGATCCAAATACCTGAATGAGTCTTGCCACAGGAGCATGATTCTTTTACTTGGCATGATACAGTCTCCTGAATCGGGAACTGCCTTGGCGACCTAACGGTCCCGGATACTTGCAGGGTTATTCAGGCACGGAACGACTACGTAGTAGTCTCCCGGGGTTTGGATGAAAATACGGTAACATTCAAGCAGACAAGCATGCGTTTCTAAGGAACATAAGCAGGCACGTTGCTCGGACCCGAAGGTAAGCCGAGAGTTGAAACCGTTAAGGGAATTAGCATGCGAGGGTCTGAATATAAGCAGTATTTCATTTCCATGTTCTAGCAAGCAATATGAGTTGGGATTATTCCCTTAGCTAGGTACGTTGGATTTATTAGCATGCAGGGGGTGATTCACCTAGCGACTAGCATATAACATTCCAGATTTTATGTGTGCTGGCTAAGCAAAGACAAGTTCATCGTAGCCACCCACCTTAGCGATGATTCGCCTCGGTAGAGCGATACGTCAAGCGAGCCTCTGAAAGCCTAAGCCGGATTCCTGTAGGGACAAGTCTGGATATCCTTTGCTTCTTTGATTGAGGCAAAGCGGGTCGAGACAGTTGTACTATTGCCGATTGAGTCGGCAGTCCGCTTGAGCGGAACGGGGTGTTACAGGCGGGGGGTCGGGTAAGAGAGTGGGAGGGGGGGAGGGGATTAGAATTTTTTTTATGTAGATAAAGGGAGTTATCAAACTTACGGTGAAGATTATTTTTAGACCTTCTCCTTTGTTGCATAGATGACATATGTGTGTGTGTGCTTCTGGCCTTAGCAGTCCGCTATGACTGTTCATTGCTTCAGTTGGATGTGAAAAATATATTTCTACATGGGGATCTTGAAGAAGTTTATGTGATGCAACCTCCTAAGTTTGTTGCAAGGATGAAAAAGTGTGTTATCTACGTAAAGAACTATATTGTCTCAAACAGTTACCTAGTGCTTGGTTTGGACGATTTATCCATGTTGTTACACAGTTGGGACTGTGTCAATTCAGAGTTTTTGTTCTGATACCATGTAGGAAGGAATAATTGGATGATTCATTATCAAAAAAGGAGTACGTACATGTGTGTGTATATATATATATATATATATATATGAGAGGCTAGCACCTCTGTATTATTCTATCTGATGTGGGAGTAAAGTACATTAATACTTAACAATATGCTTAGATTTAGGATTAAGATTAGATTCAAGTCTATCTTTACGTCTCCTAAACGTATAATGGTTTCTTCTTCTATACGTAAATGGATCTGGTCTCCATTCATATATATTTATAGTTGTATGACTTTTATGTGAACTATGGATACAAAATACAATCAATATTGTTAACTATGTCAACTCAATGTTAGGATTTTGTGGGATCCAATCAGGTCATTGGTATTTATGTTGGCCTACTGATTGATTAGTCTACACTGCATTTGCCATCTATACTGCAATAAACTTACAGTCTAAATATAGATCTTCTTCTGAACTTGAATACGAGTATTGTAAGCAGAAATCCACCAGCAGTGACGAAAATATATACAAACATAACGCGAGTGTGAAGAACACAGAAGAAAAAAAATCACTATAAGAGGAGTATTTATACAGTACGTAGAAGCAAAAATGTCCAAGTAGCTAGCACCAGCACTCGCATATATAGCATTCTTTTTTATTATTCTGTACTGAATATACATACAGCTAGAGCTAGCCATCGCCTTCTCCTTTGAGCTAATGCTCAGACGCAGAGCCGAGCTCATCGAGCCATGCAACCAGTTGTTCTGTTAACGGTCTCAACTTCGGAGACTCAGAGACACAGAGGCACGCAATGTCGAGCGCGTTCCTCATCTGGCCGTCGCTATGGTCGTCGTAAATATACGGATCAAACACTTGGGCCTCCCTCTTCTCCTTCCTCATCTCCAACACCCACAGTATCAAATCCTTGCTCCCTTTCGGCTTGCAGATGTCCACCGGCCTCCTGCCGGTCAGAAGCTCGAGAAGAACCACTCCGAAGCTAAAGACGTCGCCTCGGTAAGTAGCCACAGAGGACTGGCCATACTCGGGCGGTATGTAGCCCAGCGTCCCCACGAGGTCCGTCGTTACGTGAGTCTTCTGCGGCAGGATCAGCCTCGCGAGCCCGAAATCCGCAAGGTGCGCTTCGAAGCTCTCGTCGAGCAGTATGTTGCTCGACTTGACGTCCCGGTGGAGAATGTGCGGCTGGCACAAATTGTGCAGGTAAGCCAGTCCCCTCGCCGACCCCTGGGCTATCTGCAGCCTCGTGCTCCAGTCCAGCATTGCCTCCCCCTCGGCCCTCTCGTGAAGCCAGTAGTCCAGGCTGCCGTTCTCCATGTAGGAGTACATCAGGAGCCTGTCGTTCCCGGCCCTGCAGTATCCTTGGAGAGGTACGAGGTTCCGATGTTGTGCTCTGGAGAGCGTCTCTACCTCGGCTTGGAACTCCCTCTCCATCTGGCAGAAATCACCCGAAAGACGTTTGATCGCGACCTTCCTTCCGTCCGGCAGAGCGGCCTTGTAGACCAGACCGAAACCTCCGCATCCGACGATGGAAGCCTGATCGAAGTTGTTGGTTGATTTCAAGATGTCTTCGATGGTTAGCTCGCTTTGGTCCTTGTTCTGGAACAGAAGCACTAGACTACTACCCAAATATTCTATGTGCTCGTCATCAGCATCTGCGACCACCTTCGCCTTGTCGTCCTGCCTTCTTCTGCATTGCGCCCTCGACACGACTAGATAGATTATAACGAGAAGAGAAGCCGTTCCGACACCGATTCCTATCGCCATGCCAGCCGCAGCGCCTTTGTTCTTTTTGATATAAATCGTCGGCAGAGGAGCTTCTGACGACGAGCAGGGAGACAAGTGGAAGCCGCAGAGGCCAGGGTTGCCTAAGAAGTTCGATCTCGAAAAGGTTGAGAATTGCCCTCCCATAGGAATCGGCCCGGACAAATTGTTTTGTGCTACATCGAATTTCGACAGGAAGTTCAATTTTACGAGGGATTGTGGGATAGCTCCCGTGAGATTGTTGTATGAAAGATCCAAAGTCTCCAAGCTCATCATCTCCGATAGCTCGTCGGGAATAGGCCCTGAAATGTTGTTCATGTGGAGATCGAACACGAGTAGGCCCTTGAGGTTCCCGAAACCCGGCGGCACTTGCCCGCTGAGCTTATTGTTACTAAGAACCAAAGATGGCGGGAAGCTGCTAACCTGATTGTACTGCAGACCGTTTGCGCTCCCATTCCGTTTCGAAAACAGTGGAAAATCCTGGATCGTGTCTCCCCCGTGCGAAGCGTTTATCGGTATCAGGTTCTTCATCTGTGTCAAGCTGACCGGAATGTCTCCGGTGAGGGAGTTGTTAGAAATGTCGAGATAGAAGAGCGAGTCGAAGCGTCCTAGCCACACGGGGATTGTTCCTTGCAACATGTTCCAGGATATGTCCAGGACCATCAGTCCGGTAGAGCTAGTCAGCCACTGGGGGATCGAACCTTGGAGAGCGCAGTTCGCGATGACGAGAACCTCCATCTTCTTGAATCCTACGATCTGGTCCGATGGCATGGTCTCGCCGCGGTAGAAGTTCCTGGTGAGGACCAGATAAGTGAGGTTGGGGCAGTGCTGGAGCACTTCCAGAGCCGAGGAGAGGTTCGAGAGGCCGTTCTTGGAGAGCAACAGGTTAGTCAAGTTGGTCATGTTCTTGAAAGTAGTGGGGATTTCGCCGACGAGATTGTTCCTGCCCAAGCTCAAGGTTACCAACTCGGAGCAGTGGGAGAGGCTGTTAGGCAAAGAGCCGTGGAAGAAATTTATTGAGAGGTCGAGAGAGTTCAACTTAGCCATCCCTGAGAAATCGAGACCGATGACACCGCCAAGAGAATTGTTCCTGAGACTAAGAACTCTGATACTGGCCAGACTGGACAAAGAAAGAGGTAAGGAGCCCCCGAAACGGTTGAAGTCAGCAGAGAAGGTTTCTAGCTTCCTTAGACTAGTGAAGACATCTGGAATGGAACCCGAGAACCCGTTCATCGAAACATCGAAATGAACAAGGCCGGAAAGGTTCCCGAGTCTCGTGCTCAATGGCCCCGAGAGGCTGTTCTGCTGGAGGTACAGTTCACTCAGGGAGGACGACAGGGCGAACAAATCGTCAGGCAGGTCTCCGGAGATGCTGTTCGTGTCGAGCGAAAGGTGGCGAAGGGCGCGGCAGTTCCCGATGCCGTCAGGGAATTGTCCGGTGAACATGTTCATGGAGAAGGAAAGGACCTGAACAGAAGAACTATTACAAATGCCCGAGACATCGATAGAGCCAGAGAAGCCATTGTAAGAAACATTCAGAACGCTAATGGAGGGAAGAGTGATGTTGTTGAATGGAATGGAACCCGAGAAGACGTTGACACTAAGATCAAGCAGCTGTAGTTCAGGAAGACTAAAGAGCTGCCGAGGGACGGAGCCTCGCAGAGAGTTGGAAGATAGGTTGAGGCGTCGCAGACGAGAGAGACCGGCTAGAGTGTCGGACAGATTGCCGGAGAGGCTCTTGTTGGCCAGTTCCAACCCGACCACTCTCCGGTCGGACACCGGCTGTGTCAGGTCGCAGGACACTCCTGGCAAGCTGCAACAAGTAGGCGACGCTGACGACGATGTCGACGTCGCATTGAGACTCCACCCCGGAATACCGGATTCTAGGCCTCTGAGAAAACCTTGCAATGCTTGGAAGTCATCAGAGTTGCATGTTTCATTATTCTGCGAAAAAGTTGGCACAACATAGAACAACAACAAGAAGAAGTAGTAGTACAGGTATATTTTCTTCTTCTTTTCGACAAAGGCCATTGGTGCTCATAGAGAAGGAGAAGGGAGAAGGAGAAGGAGGAGAGCATTGCTTTAGTTATCAACCATTAATTGTTCCATATACATTTTTTTTGCTTTGTTTCAGTCCTTATCCCTGTGTTTTAATATTAGCAGTTGATAGTCTAATGATCAAATTAGGAAGACTTTTCACCAATGACTAATGGAGAAGGGGTTGAATGACCGGGAGTAGGCGGTCGAAGTCTATCGACGGGCGGCTACTGTTACCGCTTGTTCCGAAGGTCAAGGGTCTCTCTTTGTTTGAACTCAACTACAAGTATTCCTATTCAAGTGGCTCTTGTGGGCAATGAGAAGTAGGAAAAGATATTATTTGATTTTGGACCGAAAATTGAATCGAACCGAATCGAATGAAAGATTCGGTTCGGTTTAAAAAAAATCAATTCAGTTTCGGTTTTGAAAATACTAAATTTTTTTATTTGGTTTTGGTTTCTGTTTCGATCCAAAACAGAATAAAAAAATATAGTTTATATATATATATATATATATATATATATATATATATATATTGCTATTAAACCGAAAAATAGAATAACCGAATAAACCCAAAATCGAACCGATTTAATTCGGTTCGGTTTGGTTCGGTTATGGTCTAATTCGGTTCGGTTTCGGTTTTGCTTATTCGATTTTCGGTCGAATTCGATTTTCCTTATTTGATTCGGTTTTGAATCGAACCGAACCGATGCTCACCCCTAGTGAGAAGAGGAATAACCTTCATGGCTAGGCGGAGGTTTCAAGATCAAACCGTGGGGGATGTGTGAGGACAGTGGACAAAAATGACATGCAATGCAGCGTGCGTAAAGTTTCATGCGTATCGCCTCAAGGTGTATATTGGACCGGTCCGAACTAGCCCGAGATCTGAGTCAACTGGGTTTGACCGGGTCCGGTTCAGACCGGGCTCAACCCGAGGGTCGATTCGGCCCGGCCCGGTCATAAAAACCCCCGACCCAACCGAGGCCTATGATCTGGTCAGGGGAGGACCGGGCCGAACCGGTCTGGGTCCGGGTCGGTTTACCGTCGGGGCGGACCTGTCCGATTTTTTTTTTTTTTTTATATATATTTTATATATAATCTATATAATATAACTTACATATTAATAAATTCAAGTTAAAATTTATAGGTTTTTTGTTACTAAGTTATTTTTGTATAATTTAGAATTTATAAGTTATTTGTTAGAAAGAAGTTAAATGTAAACAACTAAGTTAAATGTAAATTTATCACTTAAAATTTAAAGAAGTGATTTATATAGACATAAAGAACTTAAATGTAAACAACTAACAACATTAAGTAAGAAAAAGCTGAATTTCTTTTATTAAAGGACGTGGAGACTGGAGAGGAACAAGAGACTTATGTGACAATAATAAAATATATTAAAATCGATATACTTTTTTTTAATAAAATACAACATTATTAGATATCCATACACATTTTCAGTGTATCCGTAGCTTCCTTGTACCACAGTTATGATCCAATTTGAGTCGTTTTCTACAATGCAATCATTCAACAAGAACTATATTCGAATATCTTCTTTCCGTATCGTGCTCATTATAAACTCCGCTAAAATGATGCCAAAATTTTAATGCAAACTCGAGTTGCAGTGCCGGTTGAGGTTGCGGTATCCGTTGAGGTTGCGGTGCGGGTTGAAGTTCTGATCTTCCAGTTGCTGTTGTGGTTGCTCATTTTTCATGATAGTGTATAGTTTCTTTATACTAGATTGTTTCTAAATTTTGTAAGAGAGAGAGAGAAGAAATTTTGTAATAGAGAAGAAATTGTGTTGTGTTTATTTTTCATGAATTATGGACTATTTATAAAAAAATTTGGGGCCAAATGACCCAAAATATACTAAAAAGAGAGTTGTTATAATAGGTATTTTGGTTATTTTTAGCAAAATGACCAAAATATCTCTAAAACGGACAAAAAAACTACACTAAAACGGGAGTATTTTTGTCAAAATACCCCCCAATGGCTATATTTTTAATAATAATAAAAAAAAATCGAACCGGAGCTGAATCGGGCCGGGCCGTCCGAATTGGACTCGGCCTGAACGGAGGATTGACCGGGCCGGTCTTGCGGGTCGGATCCTCTGACCTAGCCCGGACCTTTGGAGGGAGCGGGCCGGAGTGGGCCGGTCTGTTGACCGGATCTGGGCCGGTCCGGCCCGGTTTGATCGAACAGGGCCCGTGGCGGGTTCCAGACTGGGTACTTTTACACACCTTGAGTATCGTCGGTAAATCTCAAAAAAAAAAAAATACAAAGTATTCAAAGATTGGACTTTGTGTTAGTATTAAAAAACAATTAAGCATAAAAAAAAAAAAAATCCTGGTACACAATTTTTTTATTTATTTATTTTTTAGTTTGACCAATTGTTATGTATATTTAAATAAATTTAAATTGTACAAGTATTCCTATTCAAAGCACACGCATAGTTACATACAAGGATCCACCTGCTCTCCGAAAGTTTATCATTACCATCTCCTTCTTGGTATTATTGACTGTCTTTCTCAATGCATGTGATGATCATCTCTTCATGTCCAGTTATGGAATCAAATTTTCTCACAATTTAAATGGTAGAAATTGAAAGCTTTCTCAAAAGTGACAATCGTAGTAATGACTGGTAGAAACAAAGTTAAAAGCTTCTATATTAATCAAATGGCTTATTCCTTTACTACTAAAACTTATATAAACTGGGGCAAATGGTCTCCTTATCATATTCATGTTTCATAGGTGATGATATTGCATCTATCTAAAAATGTTCATATTTCGTATCAGTATTATGTACTTTTTTTTAATCAGTTTAACAAAAACTTGTTCTTCCCCCTCATTGTTGTCACCGGCCTGAGCCTGACCTTCAAATACACTTATTGTAAATTTTATTGCAAATCCTTAATTACTGTACATACGCAATGCTCAGCTAACATCCTCCATCGATGACAATTACATCTTCCTCTCCTGCTTTACGATCTGTAACCTAGAAATCCATCTGATTTGATTCAACTGATCAAGATGACTTTTTTTATTCTTCTGAAGAAGGTTATTACATGCTCCTGATCCGAAGGTCTTACAAACTCGACCTGAATGTCACTCTTCCAGTCCGAAGACCACATCCGCACCGCTGTGCACCCGTACCGACTTCTCTCATTAAACGTTCTTCCCCATGGCTGGAACCCAAGTTTGGTCAAATATCTTTGTCATTTGCTAGTTTCTAAAGACATACTTAACCCACAAAAAGGAAAAAGAACATCGCCAGCAACAATAGAAAAAGGAAAAATAATTGCCATGTGCAATACAATTCAAGTCGGCAATAATCAGTTAAAACTTCTCACCCTCTTAACTGCTTCTTGAGATCACTCGACAATATTTTATCATGACAAGCCTTACTGTATATTTGCCGAATGCAAAAAATAATAATTAACAATCGAGTTATATGAATATATTACTTGTTAGTAATTAAATTATTTTCTCTCTCCTTACAGTTGACATTATTGCATAGAAATTAGTTGACGTTGGGATGAATATATGCAACTTGCAAGAATATCAGATTGTGATGATACCTATGCCATGTTGTAGAGTTATATTAAAGAGAGAAATTTAAGCCCTCATCCATGACGCAGAACGACTCATTCTCTAACTCCATTTACAAATGTCTCGTATGCTTAATTACATTGCAAAATGAATTTAAAAATAGTGTAAGCTAGTTGACTTCACAAGGAAATACCATATTTCATATGCACATGACCTCAGACATGTTCACATGTTCTGATATCTGACTGATAAATATATTGAAGTCGCAGATGAAATTAGCTTTCACAAGCAACACAGAGGGCTTTGAACTGGGCATGAATATTTGACTTGCATTAAAGTAAGCGTTAGCAATTGCTTATAATCGAACATATAATTCTCTATTTGATTTGATTGATCCAAAGTCCTGAACCATTCTGGAGTTTTGTACGTAGATCTTGATGGGAATGTCATTGGATGCTGAGAAGACTGAAAAGAGAAGCCAAGAGAACGAGTAGAAAACTCCAGTTAATTGGCAATTCTCCATAAGAGTTCTTGATATATATCAAGAGAGAGTGTTCGAAAATAAACTTGATTTGTAAACATATTTTTGAGCCCAACAAATATAGTTGGTCCATCATCATAGGACTTTGTTCATATCGTTCTTTTAGTTTAGTTCATATTCTAGGATATTCTATGCTTACAATGTTTTTGGTAATTTAAAATATCTATGTTCTAGATAAGTCTTAATATTATAATCCACCAAATTCTTCTTTCTATATTTTTTTCTCTCTCCAAATTATTACCTCCTAGCTAGTTGGCCTACTACAATTCCAACAAAATGGTATTAGAGCGAGGCTGTTTGAGGTCGAAGATGGCAAGTGAAATGACTCCCTTCCAAGTTTCGTCCTCAACAAGAACAACTAGGCCAATTGGAGCATCAAGATGAAGGCTTTGCTAGGACCTCAAGATGCATGGGAGATTGTCGAAAAATGCTATATTGAACAACAAGATGAAGCTTCATTATCTCAAGCTTAAAAAAAGATGCTAAGAGGGACAAGAAAGCTCTATTTCTAATCTACTAAGCCATGGATGATGATGAGAAAGAAGAAAGCTTTACCAATCTAAGAAGTCAAAGAGGCCGTGATCATGATCATGGTCGAGGTCGTGGAAGAGATGGAAGAACTTATTACAAGACATTCACAAATGGAGAAAGAGGCCAAAATTATCCTATAAGAGGACATGGAAGAGAATACTTCACAAGAAGAGATGTAAGCCAAAGGTATGATAAATCTCAAGTTGACTGCTATAATTGTCATAAGTTTGGACATTATGCATGAGATTGTAGAAACACACTAGAAACATTCAAGATACAACTCACTATGTTGAAGACAAAATGTGAGAGAACTCAACTCTATTTTTGGCACACAAGGAGAAGAAAGCATGGAGATGAATACTTGGTACCTTGACGCTGGTGCAAGCAACCAAATGTGTGGAAGCAAGAACATGTTCATGGAGCTTGATGAGTTCATCGACGAAAGCGTCACCTTCGGAGATGAATCCAATATACAGGTGAAGGAAAAAGGTAAAATTCTAATATGCTTGAAAGAAGGAAGGCATCAATTTATTTCCAATGTCTATTATCTCCCAAATATGAAAAATAATATTTTGAGCATGGCACAACTCTTAGAGAAATGATATGATATCCACTTGAGAGATCGTAGCCTTTCAATAAAAGATCAAAGAGATAATTTACTACAAGAAATTATATTATTAGCAACATGTTTTAGCGACATAGAAACTTTTATGTCTCTAAAAGCTATTTTTTCACATGTAATTGCGGCACGAGTTTTAGTATGTCGCATAATCCACATAAATTTACTGGAGGGAAATGAAATACCAGTTTCACAAAAAATTCTTTACATATCGCGACATCCACATGTCGCAGAAAGATACTATATGTTCTGCGACATGTGGTACATGTCGCAGAAAGACAATATATGTTCGGCGACATGAATAACACATGTCGTAGAAAGATACTATATATTCGACAACATGAACCTATTTAAGGAAATACATCTTTATAATTTCTTAATTGAATAATAAACGAAAAGATATACGAAAAAAAACCCTTAAGAAAAAAAAAATCGACTACAGTGTTTTGGGTTATTTCGTGCCGACAGACACTACACAAAAACATTCAATTTGTAACACTTTTATTTCTAATTTGTGACTGTGACAAGTTAGTCATGATAATTACTATTACAATAATTAAATAAGAGTTACTAAAATATAATTTTTATATTTTGTTTATTTTAAGCACCGATATTAACTACTATAAAATGACTAAGGTTGTATTTGATTGGACTTTTTTTCCTATGAAAAATATTTTTATCATAATTTTTTCATCAATTTTAGTATTTTATAGCTCATATTTTTTTATGGAATTAGTTTTCAAAAATCTATATTTTTCTTTAAAATGGTGAAAAATAAAACTTGTCCAACCCACAGAAAAATATTATTTTTCATGAAAAATAATATTTTTCTTGAAAAATAATTTGTTAGAATTTTTTTTTTGTGCATATTTTTTACCTTGAAAAATAAATTTCATTTCATGGCAAAAAAAAAAAAAACTAAATTTCATTTTCCCACCAAAGTTTTGGTTATCAACTCCCCCCATTTCCCACTCATCTCTCTCCTCACTCCTTTTTCCTCTTCTCTCGACCAAGCGACACCACTACCGTCCTTCCACCTCCTCCGACCGTCGTTATCCTCTTTCGCCACCACCGCGCCGCACACTATTCTTTCCTGCAACCGCCACTGTCGCGGCGCGCCGGCACTGGCAAACAGCCCCCTCGCTACCGTATGCTGCTCTCCGCTCACTCCGTCAGAGACGGAGGGGGAAGCTCTGCGGAAGCCAATCCAAGATTCTCTCCACCACATCACGCAAATTTCGTAAGGAGAAGATGCCCACCAACTGTTTGTTGTTTTGTTTGTCCGAACTTTATCTTCGGTTATATGCTCCGTATGATTGTTGCATTTTCGTAATGTTCTGAACCCACAGAGAGAATCATGTCAAGAGTTTTACGTGTGCTTGAATGATGATGACGATAACCGATGAGACCATTTGATGACCAATTAATATTTATCTAATCCTCCTGAATTGCATAGGAAAAATGGAAAGTAAGGAGGATTAGATGATGGGAGGCAAGGTTAGATTTGGGATTAGCTATATGATAATAGGGCATTTACTAGTAAATTTCATGTTATCAAACATATACATGCGGAACCACACATGTGCACGCACGTTTGCCATTGTATATTCGAAAATTTTCATCTAAAGCATTGAAGTTAACAGAAATTCTGCCGAAAGCACATAGTTTGGCAAAATTATAAAATGAGAACTAAAACGTCTTACCATTAGGCATTTTTCCAAACAAAAGCCCTACCATTGGACGTTTCTCTTGGGGCGTGTGGTTAATGGGGAGATTAACAAATAGTTGACAGATGAAACCAGGAATCAACAAAAATGTCATATCATCGGGCATTTTTACACAAAAAATGCCATACAGTTGGGCCTTTTATTAACCTCCCCTTTCTATTTATAAGCCCCATGCCCCCACGTACTGCACATTTCCCCATCCAACGGTCAAAATTAAATAACCAGAAAATACCCAATGTTGGGCATTTTCTACCAAAAAACTGCCAATCGGATGGGTGTTTCCCTCCCAATAACTACCCAAAAAAATGCTCTACGGTTGGGCATTTTTTACTTTTTCTTGATTCCCATTGTTCTGTTTCTTACTTACATATTTTTCAATGTCTATGGGAACGATAACTGTTGCTGCACATCAGGTTCATAATATTGGTTTATATTCTAGGCTATTCTTTTGTATGGTCTTTATGAACATTTTGTCCATTTATTTTGTATGTGTACTATATGTGGTAAGCCCCTCTCACAAACTTCACAATCATTTATGCCGAAGTTAATTCATGGAGTGAACCGGAGTTTACAAAAGGTTTGTTATTATTATACTTCCATGCTTCACCTCTTATGTTTATTTTCCTTATATTTCTTTGTTGTCATGTAAAGCTGATACAAATTTGACAAATCATGTTCGAATCTGCTTAATTACAACATACTTAGATGTCTCACCATCAATGAAGGCATTTCTTCTATTGAAATGGAATCAGATTTCATCACAAAATTGAGGAACTTCTATAGAAATCTTAAGTTAAGAGTAAATTTTGGCTACAGTTGAGAAATGCTTCTAGTGATAAAAGTAATGTTCTGTGTGAGTAGGAATGGCACTATCGTGATGTTACATGTAATATATTCCATTTATTAACGATGAATACACATCAATTATGATAAGTACTATTTCATTTATTGATTCTATATACACAGTGTTATGCTGAATAGAAAGTGTTGATATGGTATGTTGGGTGTCATATTTAAGTATAGTATAAGCACATGGGAATATCCTGAGGACATATTTGGGATGCCAGAATATGTCACAGGATATTCCATTATGAGATTATTGTCATAATGATTGAGATCATTGTATTAATGACTGTAAGGCTATATAATGCCAATGAGACAATCAATAAAATCATCAACTAATTTCAACATGGTATCAGAGCCAAGTTTCCACAAACCCTAGCCGTCACCACGCCCCCCTCCCTTCCCGCCTCGTCTACCCCCCTCCCTTCAAAAAAAAAAAAAAAAAAAAAAAAAAAAAAAAAATCTTCACGGCTGCTGCGACTGCTGCTGCTGCGACGGCGGCTGTGACATGCGTGCTGCCGCCTCCTCCACATCAGCACTAGACATCGCCTAATAGGGATGCCTAGATCTGGAAAAAGGAGGGACATGTTCGGATCTAGGAGCGGACGACGAAGACGAGCGTGAGTCGTGGAGCGGACGTGACGTGATTGGATAGACGAAGCATCGATGGAGGAGATCATCAAGAAGCTAGATTCTGCAGAGGTGGCGACGTTGATGAAGTTGTTGACGATGTCGGCTGGTGAGAACACGACACGAACGTCGCCGGAGTTGAAGCTTCCCTCCATCGATCTGAAATTAGATGGACCAGCCACCTATCTGAGTTGGTCACGGCGGATGAGAAGAACCCTCGCAGGAAAAAACATGGAGGGGTTCCTGACGGGCGAGACGACAGAGCCGGACGAGGGCTCGACAGGACGCGATGAGTGGAAGTCCACTCATATGGTGATCTACATCTGGCTTCTCAACTCCTTAGTCCAGTCTATTGCCGCCACAGTAGACGGTATTGAGATGGTAAAAGATGTGTGGAAGAAGTTGAGAAGGACCTATGATGGTGTGGGGAACAATTTACGGGTCTTCCAGATAAAGGGGGAGATTGATGACACCGTACAGGGAGAGAAGACGGTGCAGGAGTATGCCACGGAGTTGGAGCGTCTGTGGTTGGATTATGATCACTCCTCAGATCGGGCGAGCTGCGGGGACCCTAAGTGTAAGGAGAGACAGGTGTGTCTGCAGGAGAGGACGATGAAGTTTCTCAAAGGGCTGACTGCAGCTTTCGCACAGAGGACGGCCCTACTTCTAGCCCAACCAAAAATCCCTAGCCTTGAGGAGGCTATCTCAGCCATGATCCAGGAGGAGACACGCATCAGGCTGCAAGCAGGGACATGTGGTCCCCCCGAAGCAAAGTCAGCACTAGCGATCACCAGCTCAGGTAACACACGATCTAAGGGAGAACCCTGGCAGGATAACCGGCAGTGCTACAACTGTGGGGAGATGGGTCATCATCGATATGCTTGTACCAAACCACCTAGGGAGGGAGACTCAGGTGGTGCACGAGGACCGTTCGGCGGACGAGGATATAATGGAGGACGTGGTCGTGGTCGAGGGGGTAGACGAGGCGGCCGAGGAGGTTATCGAGCAAACCTCCTGATATCAGAAGGGAACGGAGAAGCTGATGGCACCATTACTGTGGAGGACCAGGCACTGGGAGACATGAGGAGTAGAACAGAGGAGGCGTCCACCTCATTCTTTGTTAGGGGCAACGCTGCCATATATGCCCATCCATCAGAAGGTACTGACGAATCACTTGCCCTTGCGTCTATCTCTTCCCTTAAATCATCAGACTGGATTATCGACTCGGGAGCATCTCGACATGTGACTGGGAATGCTAGTGAGTTTTCTTCCTACACTCACCTAGCATCAGCAGACAGCATTCAGACAGCTGATGGCACTTTCCAGCCAGTGGTCGGTAAGGGTACTGTTAATTGTACAGGTTCAGTAAGATTATCCAATGTTTTACATGCTCCATCCTTTCCAGTCAGTCTCTTGTCCATTAGTTCTATAATCCTCCAACTTAAATGCATTGTTTCTTTTGATATTCCTAAGGTGACCTTCCAGGAGAAAGGGACAGGACGAAGACTTGGGACTGGCACTTGGCATGAGGGACTGTGGTACCTAGATCGAGAAGGACTGGACTCAGCATTGGTATCTATGGCAGAGAAGGCTGGCATGGAAGGACTGCAGCAGAGGACTGAGGATACCTTGATGCTCCATCATCGGAGGATGGGACATTCTTCCTTTGATACTCTAAGTAAGTTATATCCAGAGATTTATGCAAAAACAAAAAAAGAGAAATTAGTATGTGATGCGTGCGAGTTAGGAAAACTTACTAGGAGCTCATATGTTGGCACGGGTCATAGGAGCACTTTTGCTTTTGAGGTAGTACATTCTGATGTCTGGGGTCCATGTGCTACTAACACTATGAATGGTTATAAGTACTTTGTTTCTTTCATTGAGTGTGCCTCTCGTGTTACCTGGTTATATTTGATGAAAAATAAGAATGATGTACCTGCTTGTTTTCGGGATTTCCATAAGCATGTCCAGACTCAGTACAAAGCAGTTGTGAAGATACTGAGGTCTGACAATGGAACGGAGTATACCAACAGGACGCTTGCAGAATACTTGTCAGCACACGGAATACAGCATCAGACCACCTGTGCATACACACCAGCACAAAATGGAGTTGCAGAAAGGAAAAACAGACACCTTCTGGAGGTCGCAAGAAGTATGATGATCGACATGAATGTCCCACAGAGTCTGTGGGGGCATGCAGTGTTGACAGCAGCTCAACTCATCAACAGGATGCCCTCGAAGGTCCTCGGATGGAAGTCCCCATGTGAGGTATTGCAAGGCAATAATAGTGGGATACTCCCACTGAAGGTGTTTGGGTGTGTGTGTTTTGTGAAGGACAACAGGCCATCAGTTGGAAAACTTGACCCTAGAGCGGTCAAATGCATCTTCGTAGGCTACTCGGCGACCCAGAAGGGGTATGTGTGCTGGAGTCCAGTAGAGAAGAAGAAGTTTGTCAGTATGGATGTCCACTTTCGGGAGCATGAGCCATACTACCACCAGGACGGAACTTCACACAACACGCCTAATACTGCCAGTATTAGGCGAGAGGGGGAGATGGAGAACTTTGTGGTAACCGATTTAGAAGTTTGGCATGGAGGCACGGAGAAGGGACAAGAAGGTGAAGGTGTTAGGCCTACGGCTCAGGGAGAGTTACTTACCTACAGCAGGAGAGAGAAGCAAACTGCAGGACCAGTACCGACAGTGCCAGTGCCAAGTCCTTTGCCTGCGTTCGTCCCAACTCCTGAGGCACCGACACCAACCCCCCTTCAGGTGATACCCCCTCCTTCACAAAATATCATTCCTCTTACTTCTACTCCTCCCACACCACTATCTGTACGGAGGACCACTCGCAGCAATGCAGGAAATCCTCCAAACAGATATGGTTGGGATATTGCTCAGTTTGTTTCTTATGACCATATCTCTTCTTCTTATGGAGCATTTATAGCATCTTTGGATAGTATTACTGTACCTAACAATTGGCAGGTTGCCAAGAACGATCCAAAGTGGAAAGCGGCAATGCACGAGGAGTTGGGAGCTCTGGAGAAGAACCACACTTGGGAGCTTGTGAGATTGCCAGAGGGGAAGAGAGCAGTTGGATGCAAGTGGGTCTTTACCGTGAAGCAGAACCCAGATGGACAGGTTGAGCGCTACAAAGCTCGACTAGTAGCCAAAGGATACAGTCAGACGTACGGCATCGACTATGACGAGACCTTTGCACCAGTTGCAAAGATGAGCACTGTCAGGACTCTGATTTCTCTGGCAGCGAATGGTGGATGGAAGCTACACCAACTGGATGTGAAGAATGCGTTTCTTCACGGAGATCTAGTGGAGGAGGTGTACATGGAGATACCACCAGGATTTGGCACCAATCAGACAGTAGGCAAGGTCTGCAGGTTGAAGAAGTCCATCTATGGACTGAAGCAGTCTCCTCGAGCGTGGTTTGACAGATTCAGAAGAGCGATGATAGGGATGGGATATCAGCAGATCAATGCGGATCATACTGTGTTCTTCCGTCGGAGTGGAGGCCACATCACCATGCTTGCGGTGTATGTGGACGATATGATTATCACAGGAGATGATGAGCAGGAGATCGCCCAACTCAAAGGAAAGCTTGGCAAGGAATTCGAGGTGAAGGATCTCGGCCTTCTTCGGTACTTCCTTGGGATTGAGATTGCTCGAGAAGCAGAGGGGATTGTTCTCTCTCAAAGGAAGTATGCACTGGACCTTCTCACAGAAACTGGGATGTTGGGGTGCAAACCTGCAGCGACACCAATAGATCAGAGGTTCAAGATTGATGCTGAGGCTGGAGAACCAGTTGATCGGGACAGATACCAGAGACTGGTTGGCAAGTTGATCTATTTGAGCCACACACGTCCTGATATCTGCTTTGCAGTAAGTGTGGTGAGCCGCTACATTCATGACCCACGGAAGGGTCATATGGATGCAGTGTACCAGATTCTGAGGTACCTGAAAGGTGCTCCCGGGAAGGGACTAATATTCAGGAAGAACAATCACGTGAGCATCGAGGGCTACTGTGATTCTGACTGGGCTAGTTGTGCTGATGACAGGAGGTCTACCTCAGGATATTGCATATTTGTAGGAGGTAACTTGGTCTCCTGGAGGAGTAAGAAGCAGTCTGTGGTGGCCAGATCGACAGCTGAAGCAGAGTACAGAGCTATGGCCTTGGGAGTTGCAGAGCTGCTATGGTTGAAGAATATGCTGGTGGAGCTGAAGCTGGATCAAGGAGCCAAGATGAAGCTGTGGTGTGACAATCAGTCAGCTATTAGTATCGCCAACAATCCAGTACAGCATGACAGGACCAAACACATCGAGATTGATAGATTCTTCATCAAAGAGAAGTTGGATAGTGGATTACTGGAGCTTGGCCATGTTCCAACCAGGGATCAAGTAGCAGATGGACTAACCAAGGGACTCGCCTCAGTGAGCATGATTAGAGGATGTGACAAGATGGGCTTAGTGAATATCTTTCACCCATCTTGAGGGGGAGTGTTGATATGGTATGTTGGGTGTCATATTTAAGTATAGTATAAGCACATGGGAATATCCTGAGGACATATTTGGGATGCCAGAATATGTCACAGGATATTCCATTATGAGATTATTGTCATAATGATTGAGATCATTGTATTAATGACTGTAAGGCTATATAATGCCAATGAGACAATCAATAAAATCATCAACTAATTTCAACAGAAAGGATATTCTAGTTGATGCCGTAATAATTATATATAGGCTTGTTGTTGTAGAACTTATATAATATTAAGTGAAAAACACATATTTGGTACAACGTAGAGTTGAAACTAACAAGTCGTTATTATTTAGCAACAACCTTAATTCGTCACAGATGTGTAACACAACGGGTGCTCTCTTTACCATTATATTAGCTTAACTTGGGGACCAAATCAAGTTCCATCCTTATTTATGTTATATACCCTATGTTCATTAATTTTCTATTCGCTCCCTCAAACAATATCTTATCATTCTGTATATATTTTTTCTTTAGCTTTTCTTTTCATTTCTTTAATTACTGCTTGCATATATACCATTTTCAACTCGTCTTTGTGTCCTAATATGATGAATTCCAGTATTCCTAAAGTTTGGAGGGTTGGCGGGTATATGATACTATATTTCTCATATTAGCACAGTTGTTTACCAACCACCATATTAGGTTCACGAAGCGTGATTTGAAGTCTAATGAATAAGATTGTATGCTTATATTATTTTATCGACTGGGGATAATCATCTATGACAATACAGAGCTTATAAGGGATGTATGTTGATGAACATAATTGGCTTGCTTTACATGATCATTTCTTGTAGGCCGAACAAATAGCTTTGAATCATATAGGAATATTCAATCTCTCCAACATTCTTCTGAAAAAGTGTGATGTATTGACTAATTCAACCAAAAACAATCAGTCCGTTATGGAGGACAATGGTAGTAGTAGTGATGAGGATGATGAAGAAGCAGGTGATGAATCTGTACTACCTATTTTACAGGTACAAATGGTGGCCTCCTTAGAGGAATTTGACATGTTCCTATACCAGATACTCTTTAGAGGTATTGTTTTCACTTATTTAAAAATTCAAACAATTAATACTTCTTTCTAGGTTGATGATCCAGTTCAATTGCCAGCTACTATAATCTCCCCACTTGCTGCGAGATTTGGGTACACAAGTTATCTAGGTACTTTATTTATAGTTACTTCACATGGTACTGTACTCTAAACAATTTTTGATAAATGGTTGTACTCTAACAAATTATGCATTATGTTTTTTCTTTTCTTTTCAAAATAATTGTCATTATCAAATGTGCTATAGTGATCTAGTAGTATTTCTAATTCAGTTAGTTCTTCCAATCCTAGTCACATTTACTTAGATCCCATCCACTTCTCTGCCCTGCATTAAGGGAACGAGCAAAGTCATATATTAGTGTAGCTTCATAAAATATGGCTTATTACGTTTATCAATAGGGAATCCCTTCTCTATGTTTATGTTTGGAACTTGTCTTGGTGGATACAAGGCTTTGACTTCTAGAAACCATCTCTTCATCTTGGTAGACCTCCAGTTTTGTAACCATAGTCACATTTATTAGACCTATCCACTTCTCTAGCCTGCGTTAAGGTAACAAGCAAAGTCATCTAGTAGTGTAGTTTTGTAGATATGGCTTAGTACATTTACTAAGAGGGAATATATTGTCTATGTTTATGTTAGAAACTTGCATCGTGGTGGATGCGAAGGTTCAAGTCCCAAAAATCATAGTTGAGCTTTTGTTCTATTTTCATCACTATGAGTTAGTCATTTATTATGTTTTACTGTAATACTATGTATTTAGGAAATAATCGAACTCCAGAAGAAAGTGTCAACCTCAAGGTCTTCATATGCTTCTCATGTAGAAGGAAACCAAAATATAGTTCGATATCGATGAACTGGATTTGATGAGAAGCTTTTCAACCTTTTGGAGAAATTGAGAAAATTTCTACATTTCCTGATCGTAGTTATGCCTTTGTTCGATAAAGGAGCACAGTGTCAGCTTGTAGGGCTAGAGTATCCCTTCAAGGGAAACTATTTAACAACCCTCGTATATGTTTTTCCAGGAATGGCAGCTCAGCTGAACAAGAAAGGGGTTCAACAAGAGCTTTTTTCCCTCATCATACCAAATCTATTTTTTCTCCTATTGTGAGCATCAAAGGTGGTGAAACATCCCAATGAGAGAGAAGCTTTGAGAGCCCGATTAGAGGGGAGCTTCCTATGGCAGCTCCTAGATTTATGTCAAAATTTGATCAAATGCATGGAGATGCAATTATAATGGGTGTTGGTGGAAGTTCTGTACAATCTGGTGCAGTACCGGGGCCTAACTTTGGTGGTGCATTTCAACATGGAAGGCTTCAAGATCTAAGTGTAGAAACAAGAATAATGGAAGTTCCTTATGAAAAATACAGTGATGGCCCTGCAGTTGAAAAAGGATGTGCCGTGGCTTGATTTCTCTTTCGAGAGATCCCGAAGAGCTCCATCCTTCGAAGAATCTTGGGACACGAAAAAGGGCACTTTTCCTTTGGTAAGAAGCTGAAGACGGGCACACCTCATATTAGTGAACTTTCTGAGTATCCATTCTCTGATATGGAACCAAAAAAATGTAATATTGGCCTTCCAAAGCAGTTCCCCGTGATGCCTGAGCAACATAAATTTAATAGAAGTTTTGATACTGTCCCTTGTTTATCAAGGAACTTTTGATTACTCGAGGAGTATAGTTCATCCACAAAATGAGACTAATTATTCTTGGAGAAAATTTGATTGCCCAGGTGCTGCTTGTGCTTGGTCACTCTTGGACCCTTCTAAATTGCTGAGACTCAATTTAGAACCACATCATCCTCCACGAAAATAAGAATGGAAGTGGGAGGGAGCTATAACAAAGGGAGGTACTGCTGACTGTCGTGCTCGATGCTTTCCTGTTGGAAAAGTACTAGATTTTATTCTGTAAGTTGCTCAACAATCTTTGTTTTAGTATGATGATAGGATGTTGTATTCGATCATATGCATATCTTCCCACTAAGGTCGATATAGATATTCTTTTTTCTAGTATGCTCGATGTCGAATTCTTGCTTTGGTTTAATGTATGTGTCTTGGTTTCATAGCCAGCAGGACCAACACTTGGGGCTGGTGAGGGTTATTGGGGAGGTCCTCTAGGTTCGAGCCTAGACCTTGCCCAAAAAAAAGGTTTGGCTTCGTAGTAAAATGAAAAAGTATTTTGCCTTCTGCTTGCTGAAAATTGGAGTACCTGGATTGATATCCCCATGGGGCTCTTCTACGCTATGAACTCAAAGATAGTGGATGTTACATATGTATTTTTTGAGAGATCGTATGATTTCTTTAAAAACAACTCTGAGAACAATATGTAACCTCATCTAGAAGTATTCTTTTTTATGTTTACAATTCGGCAAAATTCTCCTAGATCGGAAAGATCCCTAACTGATTACCAAATTGTAGACCGGAGTTTCTAAACTGCACAGCAAGGACAGGACTGATATGCTGTCAAAATATTACTATCAAACGGCAAATACTTGGGTGGTATTCTTTGTTCCAGAAACATATGCTGATATTAGTTTCTACAACCAATTTATGCATTATCTCAGGGAGAAACAGCGTGCTGTAGTTGCTTTTGTCCTTATCAGATAGTTTTAGTAAAGTACTATTGTTGCACTACCTTATAATCCCAACTTATTATATGCTATTGTTGCACTACCTTCCTAATTCCGAATTTAGTATGCCACGATGGTGTGGACGTATACTAATTCAACGTTTGTTCAAGGTAATTTTTTCTTTTAGATTTACTATCATGTCAAACTAATTTTATGACAAATAAAATTAATTTGCTGGTCTTGCTTTGGTCCTATAAATAATAATAGTGACTCCGATGGGGATGATCCTATTATTTGTATCTAAGTGTACAAAATTACTTAATACTAAGTCCATTATTTCGTAATGAATTTCTCCAAATGGAGAAGTGAAAACATACTAGGTAAGTTTCTATAATTATCCCTAAGGAAGTCGGTACTTTTGATCCATAATTGGACTCATTTGATATGGACGAAGATACTAAAGCCAACATACAAGTATAATTATCTCACCTACAAACCAGTAATGGAAATTGTTGGGTTTATACTAAATAAATTTTCTTTCCCAATTAGTTATTTAACAATAAGGATTTTTTGACTATATATTTATGTCTATGTTGTCCATTATTAATGCATGATTAGTTTACAATAAACATCCATAAAATAATAAACATGTATAACAAAATAAGCAAATATAACAATAAAAGAAAAATAAATATTGAACTATTATAGCCATATATCTTGCTTCTTCCTCAAACGTGTCGGATCCAAAATGTTGCATTTCACAGAGTCCTTCAGGGTTCGACTTTATTTTTTAGGTTTGACCATCTTTTTCTTTATCAAATATATCTGAATGCCTCCAGACTACTTAAAAAATATTATCTCATCCTGCGTCAGTAACAGCCACCACCAACGGGAATTGTCCGCTCCCGCATAGAAGCCCTCCGGCAGGAAGGCTCCAACATTCGACCGAAGTTATACAAATTTAAATTTTCAACAATCCTATGACTCCCGCAGGAGTTTACACATAATCTAGATTGAAGAAAAATAAATAAGCACGAAAAACCATCGTGATTTTAATTACATCCATGAACAACAACCACCACGACAAGCCACAACCATGACAAGCCATTGGTTTAAATCACATAAATAAAACATGCATTCAAAACATAATAATTGGATCTAGGATGTTTGAAAAATCTAGTTAGAACAGATCTACATCTACTGACTATTTTTGGATACAAGTTTTATTGGACAGCATAGATTTATCAATCGACACACTGATCTAATACAGGCTCTGATACAAATTAATGGAGCTGGGGATCCCAGGAGCGCAAATTGGTGTGCGTATCGATTAATAAATATGAACATGTTTAAGGTATGATCTAATCCTGTAAACCCCCTAATTTTTTATAATTTTAAAATCTGGATTTTTCACAATTTTCTGGAATTTTCTGGAATTTTCTGGGAATTTTCTGTAATTTAAAAACAGGGTTTTAATTATTCAATGATTTTTAATTGATATTAAACAGTATTAAAATATTATGAAAATAATATTTTTGGATGTAAAATGAAAAACTGGACTTAGGAAAATTTTTCTGGAATTTATCGGGCCCCGGACCTATTTTAAAATACCTAAAAATATTTATTATTTAATTATTTAATTAATTAATGGTTTAATTATTTTTTTTTTTATTTAAATAAAACCCAACCAGCCCACCGGCCCAGCCCGCCAGCCCAGCCTGCAAACCCGGCCCATTCGGCCTAGCGGATCGGGTCGGGTCTGCCCCAACCCGCGACCCGCCCGACCCGAACTCGCTGTCCCTCACCCCCACGACCGGTTCCCCCCCCCCCCCCCCCCCGCGTTTTCCGGCGACGAAGTCGCCGCCCTCCGCCACGCCCGGCCACGTCGCCGCCCCCTCCGCGCTGCCCGGCCCTCGATCCGCCTCCTCCGCCGCCTTGCTCGGCTCCGCCCCTCGGCCTCCTTCACCTATAAAACCCCCCCTTCCGGCCGGATCTCCCTCCCCGACGAAACCCCACCGCCCTAGCCACCGCCACGGTCGCCGCCGCCTCCGCCTGAACCCCCGTGCCTCCGCCGCAGCCGCCTCCGGCCCGCTGCCCAGCCGCCACCGGCCCCGTTCCTCTTCCTCCTCCTTCTCCACAGCGCCCCGCCGCTGCTCCGGCCGCCTCCGGCACCTGCGCCGCCTCCGCCCGGCTTCGCCGGCACCGCCGCGTGCCCCCAGCCCCTCCGCCTCAGCCGCCCGGCCGCCCAGCCGCCGTCCCCGCCGCCGGATCTGAAAACCCCAAACCCTAACCCTAATTTTTTGTGTCCTGTGTCCGGACACGTGTCGGACACGACTTGACCCTGTTTTTCGGGTCCCCTTCAGGTGCGTGTAACTTTTTGTTCGTAGCTCCAATTTCGTTTCTGCAAATTGCGTTGCGAAGCCTGTATGACCCTCTCGGTGTCCGGACAAACTGTTCGGGGCATCGCGTCCTGTGGTGATCGTACACCGCGATCCAAAAACAGGAAAAAACCAGACCCTGTTTCACCCCGGAACTGAGTACGCCCCGCCAAACGGGACGACTTGGTCGCGCGCGGTCTTCACAGATACGTGCGCATCGTCGATACGGACGTGTGGGATTTCGCAGAAGCTGATTCGGGTGTGCGTGCACACCGGGATCAACGCGTATCCGCGGACATCGTCCCGTATCCGACTTTTCTGCAATTTGACCTAACTTTGTGTACACACGTCGGATCGAGACGAAACTTGCGCCATCGGACTCGTAGCGATACGCTGGTCCTGTGGGTCAAGTTTGGTTCGATTCTGAGAACGTTGACGAAATCGCGTGTCGTGGGCCCCACAGGCCCCGCTCGACGGGCGATTTTGTGATCGGCTCATCGGAATTCAATTCTGAAAGTTCCGTTGGGTTCGTATCAGCGTTTCTGACCTGTTGACACTGAGTTTGGTGAATTTGGAGACCGTTGACCCGGACGCATTTTTTGGTGCAAAGCGGGCCCACCGGTGGACCCCGTTTTTGGCCCGAAACTGCCGTTTCTGCCCTTGTCTCCAAATTGGACCCAAGGACAGGCGTTTCTAGCTGATTGATATTTTCTGGATCTGATGGTGATGTTTGTTTCAGCAACCGGAGTACCGCCTGCAAATCCAACCGAAGTCAGAACCGCAAACATAGCCGGAACCACAGGCAAGTGTACCTTGCCAAACCCTGCAGCTTGCTAATTATTTTCTGGATTTAATTATGCAATAATGGACAAGTAAAGCTTGTCAAATTCTCAGATAATTCTGGTTAAAGTATTTACTTGATTGCTTGTAGTTTCATAAGTAACTTGCTTAACTGCTCAACCCAGGACACCTGACACTCTTCATGTGATGGAATTGCCTGAGATATACCTGGTGATTCCGTATAGGTTACATTTTTCATGTCATTACAGTTTACATGCTTAGATTCTATCCTGACTTATTGCATTAGTTCAATCTTGCGTGACTTGTACCTGATATTTCTGGAACTGTGACGTGAGATTACATGGGGTGGGGAGAGTATTACCATATCAAGGCTGATTATAATATAAATAATGTTATCTGGAGGTGTCCTAGTCTCTGATACAGAGCTTTGGCACAAGTTCTGGCTCTTCGAGAAAATACTGCTATGGTTTCTTAGACACTGATCCTGTAGTAGTCTCAGCCTGAGTATGACTAAAACTCTCACTTGTATATCACTAGCTGGTTTACATATTTACCCTGCTGTTTATTTTATTGCTGCACTGCATATGTTTTGGCTTGTATTTTCTGTACCTTGTTATGTCCCCTGAGGACCTGGAATGGACTATGTCCCCAGGTGTAGCCGCAGAGAACTACCCCGAGGTGTACGGTACAGGAGCACTCCTTGGAGCAGAACCCGGAACCGAGGACGAGATAGTTGCAGAAGACTTCTCCTGAGCACCGGCTTCAGCTACACAGTATTTCCTTTTCAGTATTTTATTTCCAGTCTATGTTTCCTTAAATGTAACAGAATAATTCTCGGATTTGTTTCCCGAGATAACCTTATTTAGTATTGCATATTTAATTCTATTTGCATTATTTCCGTCATTAATCTGTGTTATTCTGTGGATGAGAATAGTAATACCTGAGACTTGTACTTAGTACTGCTAGACTACAGCTTAAGCATGCCCTGATGGATCCATTAAATTGGGTTGTCCATCGGTGCGTGCTGCTGGCCATTGCTCACGTGCTCAGTCCCTCGTCATTTTGGGACTGGGGCGTGACATGGTTTTTGTGGTGGCCCATGCAGGTCTACGACTAAATTGTTCGGTTTCAACTCAGGGACCGAACATGCCTGCAATAAGATAGGATAAATTCTAGGATCTCATCCACTTGCTTGAATCATTTTTGATATCTGTATCGTATTCGAACTAATTTGAACTTGCATCTTGCCTTGATTCCTGTGCGCCTCTTATTGGTTATTTTGGATACAGGAAAATGAACCCACAAGAGTGCAACGAGACTCCCGTCGGAACACCACAAGCTACAGGTGTCACCTACGACGACGAAGTGACACCAGTCGGAGGAGTTCCACCAACTCAACAGAGCCAGCAGGCAGGTCAACCTACCTCCCGATTCCGGCGCGATGACATCCCACCTCCGCCGCAGTTCGTCCCACCAATGCCCGTGTTCCCACCAGGACAGCCGATCGACGGGCAGCAAATATTTCAAATGATCTACGCGATGATGCAAGCACAGCAACAAGTCCATCACGAGGCTCAGCGTCGCGAAGCTAATTTCTTGAGGGACAGCATTGTGACTGCACTAGAGCAGGCCAACCTACCAGCTCGACGGCCAACTACAGGCTCAATCACTGACTTCCGCCAACTGAAGCCCCGCACTTTTTCTGGAAAAGAGGAGCCCACAGAAGTTCATGAGTGGCTCACCAACATTCGGCATCAACTTGAAGCAGCTGAACTTCCACGGGAACGCTGGATGACTGCCGTCCGAATGCAATTGACGGACAATGCCCATCACTGGTGGCTATCCGAGGAGATGCGACTCGGACCAGACCGAGTCACCTGGGAGGAGTTCTCCAGACTCTTCCAGGAAATGTACATTCCTGCCATCGCTCGATCAGAACTGCGGGACAAATTCAATCGCCTCACTCAGGACTCCATGACGGTGGAAGAGTACAACGCAGAATTCATTCGTCTGAGCCGCTTCGCCCCCACCCTGATCCCGACTGAGGAAGAGAAGGCCGAGAAATTCTTCGACGGACTAAACATTGAGCTGCAGAAACTAATTGGGTCCGTCGCACCAACATCATACTCGGACGTCCTTGCTGCGGCTCGACGCATAGAGCGCGTCACCAAGAGAGAGACCAGACTGAAGCGGTCGTCCCCATCCGCACCAACCAAAGCAGCACAAGAAGAATCTGCAAAGAGACCGCACCAACAGCAGAAAGCATCTACACCACCAGTGGTAGTCCTCCTTACTTGTCATTACTGTGGCAAAGTAGGCCATATCGCCAAGGAATGCCGACGCAGACTAGGATTGTGTTTGGCATGCGGATCCCGTCAGCATTCGGTAAGGGATTGCACTCAACGTGGAGAAGGAACACCAAGGGCGAACCAGCAAACTCCACCAGCACCTTGAGCAGCACCCTACCAGCAAGCTCAGCAGCAGCAGAGGAATCTACCTCAAGGACGAGGGCAAGCTTACGCGATGACTGTGCAGGAAGCCGATGCGAGTAAGTGATTTATAGTTATCTGTTTTAGTCTTGTGCAGCTCGTGCCTATTGGTTCGTGACCTCAGCCCCAACCTAGTAAATTGTAACTTGTTAATAATAACCTGGTTTTCATAAAAGTTATAATTTTAACTAGATTTTCCTGAAAGTGCATAACTTTCATTATTAGGGAAACGGTATTTCCCTGAAATATCTTGTGATGTGTTTTCAAACGATGCTTGCGACCGCGTCATCTCTGTTGACCGGTTATTCTTTGATTGCGAGGACGCAATCCTCTTAAGGGGGGTAGATTGTAAACCCCCTGATTTTTCATAATTTTAAAATCTGGATTTTTCACAATTTTCTGGAATTTTCTGGGAATTTTCTGTAATTTAAAAACAGGGTTTTAATTATTCAATGATTTTTAATTGATATTAAACAGTATTAAAATATTATGAAAATAATATTTTTGGATGTAAAATGAAAAACTGGACTTAGGAAAAATTTTCTGGAATTTATCGGGCCCCGGACCTATTTTAAAATACCTAAAAACATTAATTATTTAATTATTTAATTAATTAATGGTTTAATTATTTTTTTTTTTATTTAAATAAAACCCAACCAGCCCACCGGCCCAGCCCGCCAGCCCAGCCTGCAAACTCGGCCCATTCGGCCTAGCGGGTCGGGTCGGGTCTGCCCCAACCCGCGACCCGCCCGACCCGAACCCGCTGTCCCTCACCCCCACGACCGGTTCCCCCCCCGCGTTTTCCGGCGACGAAGCCGCCGCCCTCCGCCACGCCCGGCCACGTCGCCGCCCCCTCCGCGCTGCCCGGCCCTCGATCCGCCTCCTCCGCCGCCTTGCTCGGCTCCGCCCCTCGGCCTCCTTCACCTATAAACCCCCCCCTCCGGCCGGATCTCCCTCCCCGACGAATCCCCACCGCCCTAGCCACCGCCACGGTCGCCGCCGCCTCCGCCTGAACCCCCGTGCCTCCGCCGCAGCCGCCTCCGGCCCGCTGCCCAGCCGCCACCGGCCCCGTTCCTCTTCCTCCTCCTTCTCCACAGCGCCCCGCCGCTGCTCCGGCCGCCTCCGGCACCTGCGCCGCCTCCGCCCGGCTTCGCCGGCACCGCCGCGTGCCCCCAGCCCCTCCGCCTCAGCCGCCCGGCCGCCCAGCCGCCGTCCCCGCCGCCGGATCTGAAAACCCCAAACCCTAACCCTAATTTTTTGTGTCCTGTGTCCGGACACGTGTCGGACACGACTTGACCCTGTTTTTCGGGTCCCCTTCAGGTGCGTGTAACTTTTTGTTCGTAGCTCCGATTTCGTTTCTGCAAATTGCGTTGCGAAGCCTGTATGACCCTCTCGGTGTCCGGACAAACTGTTCGGGGTATCGCGTCCTGTGGTGATCGTACACCGCGATCCAAAAACAGAAAAAAATCAGACCCTGTTTCACCCCGGAACTGAGTACGCCCCGCCAAACGGGACGACTTGGTCGCGCGCGGTCTTCACAGATACGTGCGCATCGTCGATACGGACGTGTGGGATTTCGCAGAAGCTGATTCGGGTGTGCGTGCACACCGGGATCAACGCGTATCCGCGGACATCGTTCCGTATCCGACTTTTCTGTAATTCGACCTAACTTTGTGTACACACGTCGGATCGAGACGAAACTTGCGCCATCGGACTCGTAGTGATACGCTGGTCCTGTGGGTCAAGTTTGGTTCGATTCTGAGAACGTTGACGAAATCGCGTGTCGTGGGCTCCACAGGCCCCGCTCGACGGGCGATTTTGTGATCGGCTCATCGGAATTCAATTCTGAAAGTTCCGTTGGGTTCGTATCAACGTTTCTGACCTGTTGACACTGAGTTTGGTGAATTTGGAGACCGTTGACCCGGACGCATTTTTCGGTGCAAAGCGGGCCCACCGGTGGATCCCGTTTTTGGCCCGAAACTGTCGTTTCTGCCCTTGTCTTCAAATTTGACCCAAGGACAGGCGTTTCTAGCTGATTGATATTTTCTGGATCTGATGGTGATGTTTGTTTCAGCAACCGGAGTACCGCCTGCAAATCCAACCGAAGTCAGAACCGCAAACATAGCCGAAACCACAGGCAAGTGTACCTTGCCAAACCCTGCAGCTTGCTAATTATTTTCTGGATTTAATTATGCAATAATGGACAAGTAAAGCTTGTCAAATTCTCAGATAATTCTGGTTAAAGTTTTTACTTGATTGCTTGTAGTTTCATAAGTAACTTGCTTAACTGCTCAACCCAGGACACCTGACACTCTTCATGTGATGGAATTGCCTGAGATATACCTGGTGATTTCGTATAGGTTACATTTTTCATGTCATTACAGTTTACATGCTTAGATTCTATCCTGACTTATTGCATTAGTTCAATCTTGCGTGACTTGTACCTGATATTTCTGGAACTGTGACGTGAGATTACATGGGGTGGGGAGAGTATTACCATATCAAGGCTGATTATAATATAAATAATGTTATCTGGAGGTGTCCTAGTCTCTGATACAGAGCTTTGGCACAAGTTCTGGCTCTTCGAGAAAATACTGCTATGGTTTCTTAGACACTGATCCTGTAGTAGTCTCAGCCTGAGTATGACTAAAACTCTCACTTGCATATCACTAGCTGGTTTACATATTTACCCTGCTGTTTATTTTATTACTGCACTGCATATGTTTTGGCTTGTATTTTCTGTACCTTGTTATGTCCCCTGAGGACCTGGAATGGACTATGTCTCCAGGTGTAGCCGCAGAGAACTACCCCGAGGTGTACGGTACAGGAGCACTCCTTGGAGCAGAACCCGGAACCGAGGACGAGATAGTTGCAGAAGACTTCTCCTGAGCACCGGCTTCAGCTACACAGTATTTCCTTTTCAGTATTTTATTTCCAGTCTATGTTTCCTTAAATGTAACAGAATAATTCTCGGATTTGTTTCCCGAGATAACCTTATTTAGTATTGCATATTTAATTCTATTTGCATTATTTCCGTCATTAATCTGTGTTATTCTGTGGATGAGAATAGTAATACCTGAGACTTGTACTTAGTACTGCTAGACTACAGCTTAAGCATGCCCTGATGGATCCATTAAATTGGGTTGTCCATCGGTGCGTGCTGCTGGCCATTGCTCACGTGCTCAGTCCCTCGTCATTTTGGGACTGGGGTGTGACAAATCCTTCAATGGTGAAAACTTTGGTTCATGAATAATACCTGAAGTGATGAGAAGGAGATGATTGTTTTGTCACCCCCACTTTTCTAGCTAGAGGTAATATGGTAATTTAGCCTAATTATTTAATTTTAGGAATATAATATTAATATTAGTGGGCCATGTATATTTATTTGATGTTTGTATTAGTTATTTAATTATTATAGTGCTATATTTAATTAGAGGCTTGTAGCATTTAATTTAGTTAGTGGACTAGCCTATTTAATTTGACTTGTGTTAGTGGACCTAACTAGTTTAGATTAGATCCATGGACCAACATTTAATTCTAGTTAGAATTGAGCCCAATAGTAAGCCCATTCATTAGGAGGATGAATTAATTAGTTAAACCAATTAGATTAGAACCTTCCCTCTCCTTAATTAATTCCTTCATGGCAAGCCCCAAGGGGTATTGTGGACATTTAATAGTAGCTTGGAGGAGGGTGTAGAGGCTGGCCACATTAGGACTGGAGAGAGACTCTCTCTCTTCATTTTTTATTCCAAATCTAGATTTAGAATTTTTCTCTTCCAAATTCCTTTATCCCTATACCAATTGCTATCCAAATTCCTTTATCACTACTTCATGTGTTTGTCATGCGATTTGGCTTAGAAGTATAATGAAAAAGCTTCACATGCCACAAGAGGAGCCAACGGAGATCTATGTCGAGTAGCTTAGCTATCGCTTTGGCGAAGAATTCGGTCTTCCATGATAGAAGTAACATATCGACACAAGATATCACTACAAAAGAGAAAGTTGCAATGAAGGAAGTGTAAATGAAGTATGTGAAATCTCAAGACCAAGTCATTGACATCTTCACCAAGCCACTTAAACAAGATACTTTTTTCAAGTTAAGAAGTCTACATAGAGTTACATATCTAGTTTAAGGAGGAGTGTTGAAAAATAAACTTGATTTGTAACCATATTTTTTAGCAACAAATCTAGTTGGTCCACTACCATTGAGCTTTGTTCATATGGCACTTTTAGTTTAGTCCATATTTTAGGATGTTCTATGCCTAAAATGTTCTTGGTAATTTAAAATATCTATGTTCTAGAGATGTCTTAAAATTATAATTATAAAATAGTCTAGAATGATCTATAGATATATTTTAATAAATGTGTAAATCTTTTCAAGAGTCCTATAAATAAGGGTGTTCTTTATCTACTTTGTACATAACAAGCATTATAAGTTTAGTGATCTTATAAAGTTTCTTTTCTTTACATTCTTCTCTTCGACCAAATTTTCTATCTATATTTTCCTCTCCAAATTAGTCCTCCTAGCTATTTGGCCTACCACAGTTACAATAGAGAGAAGAAGAACTGATGTATGCAATGCTAAATCCACAAGCTAGAATCTGAAACGAGGAGGAAGTCTAGATTATTCCCAAACTAAATCTAGAAAATTTGGTTGAGATGAACTTGGATGTCTTATGTGGCTTATTTCCATAAAATTCCTATAAATCATTTTTGATGTCTCAAACTTTTTAACATTTTAATATCACAACGTCATTATCATCATGATCACCAAAGTGGGAAAGAAATTTTGCACCCATCATTGCGGTTATTGTGTTAACTTGTTGCCACAGTCCTCGTTTCTCCTGCACCAAGTGGAATCAGAGCATCGCACCTCGTTAGTTGCAACGATAGGAGACAACAAGCATGTCACCAGCAACAAGTTCAAGGCATATACAAGGGCCCTGGTGAAAAGGAAAGCAACAATTAACTCTAAGCTCGACCAAATCACTGAGCAACTTTGCGTGGTCTTATGGATGCATGCATCTCAATTGAACTCTGTCACCTAATGATATATAATAATATAGACAACAGGGAAGATCATGATGATAAACGTCAATTGTACGACTACGAGTGCCTTCAAGATGAAGATCAACTCATTCTGCCAACATTTTCGACGGTATTTCGGATGAAGATGGACATCCTGCACTTGAAAGGCCAACTTCGGACCGAGGAGTTGCTAGATTGGATTATGAGAGGTTTTTCGATCACATGAACATCCCTCTCTAAAATCATGCCAAACTAGCTATTTGGAGGAGCTTCGACACGGTTGGGACTTAACATCCAAACCACTTGTGTCAACTATCAAAATAAATGGAATCTGGTATATTTTTAGTGACTCCACGTAACGGCAACGTAATTATGACTCACAATGACAGAACGAAATAGCTTGAGACAACAACTTGTTAGCGATGTAATCTACATTGCTACGAATCGCGAATGTCATTGGTAATACGTCACAGGTTTACAATTAATGATTTAAGCACCATAGTATCATAAAGACTAAACAAAATAATTTGAAACAACAAATTAGCGACGTACTTTAAGTCACCATGCATTGCAAATGATATCGATGTTATGTCACTGATTCCATTTAGATTAGGTATTGCTAGGCTTCGTAGAAGCTTCTCTAGAATTTTTACATTAGTCTGATCGAAATCCCTAATTCTCTCTCTCTCTCCCTCTCCCTCTGAAAATTTTGTTTTACCCTGTTCGAGCCTCCTTCTGCCTCCTAAAATTTATTTCCACCCTATCCCTCCACCCACCTCCTCACCCCACCCCCTATAACTGACTGAACCCTACCGTCTGACCTTGACCGATGCACCCAACCACTAACCTATGAACCACCGCTCCAACGAGCACGAGCCTTCCTACGCCCTCCTCCTCCTCTACCGCCCATTGTTGACCTCCGATATTTGACTCCGCCACTCCTGTGCCCTCTCTTTTCTTCCTCCCATCTTTAGTTTCGATGGTCGATGGTATATATCTCAAACCCTGGTGGCTGGACATCACGACATGAGTACTGACGCAGACACGAATTGGTGGATTTATGTGTACAAACATGAGGAAATTGCAACCCTATTTATGCAAAATAGGGCTTGATTCTCTATATCTTTCTTAGTAGTGTATGTAACTAATTCATTTATTTATAGAAGGACTTTATGACAATATACCCAGATTTTTACTTCTTTTGTTGCATTGCTTTGTAGAAGCATTTAAAAATCTACATCATGCGCCAAATTAAGTCCCAAGCAATGCGTAGTCATACGCTAAGGACATCTAAAGCCATGCGTTGAAGGCCGTCATGCGCCAAATGCAAGCAAAGGCCATGCGCTAAGGGTAGACAAATGTCGTGCACTAAAGGCAGTCAAAGTCATGCGCTAAAGGCAGACTTGTGCCAAATACTGTCATGCACTAATCAACTGATAGACTACTTTGGAGCATCATGCGCCAACACCAGCACAACAAAAGCCCCATTTGGCAATGCTCACAATACTCCCATGCGACAATATTCCTCATGCGCTAGAGTTTTCATACGACAGTGTTCCCTTAAAATCTCGACACAATTAAATCTTTCTGTTATTAATAGCCAAGCTCCTCGAGAAATCATCACATGACACGTGTCGCACGGATTATAGGCATTAGCAACCCCAGATCTCAAATCTTCACATGGCAGCTACAACGCAACATGCACTTACAAATTTGCAACCATCATTCTTGGAAGATAATATGCGGCAGCATGAAACCCACGTGCATCCATGATATTTTAAAGACTATAAATAGTGGTCGTCTTTCAGACACACAAAGAGGGGAAGACAAAAAAAAGTGACAAAAGAAGGGGCCTCTATTTAGTCACATACTCAAGTTTTCGAGGGCCTTGCCATTCTCTCTCATCGGACTGTAAACATAGTAAAGAAGTCGACAGTAGACTTAATCTCCACTGTCACGCTTGTCCAGATTTATTTTGTACTCAGAACTCTACACATTAGAGTTTCTTTTGTATTTTTTGTTCTATTCCAATTAATACGAAAGTTCGTTCAACTTTTCCTGTATTTTTTTGCGATGTCGAAAGCCCCAGCTAGAGCCCAACAACAATATCCATAGAGACATGTACAACAACACCCCCCCCCCCCGTGTACTTACTGTAGGAAGCCTGGATATACTTGGGAGGTTTGTCGAAAGAGGCTTGGGCTATGTCTGTACTGTGGTGCCGCGGGGCACCAGCTTAGGGAGTGTCTCATGGCTCTAGTTCGTACAGCTCGGGGAGCAGCCCCTGATCATATGGGAGCAACTAGGCCTCCAGTTGCTCAGCAGTAGTGGGGACCTCTACTTCCCACCTAGCAGCATCAGCGCTTTTCCCAGCATTAGCAGATGGGAGCTCCTCAGCAGGGTAGGGCCTTCGCTTTGGCAGTTGAGGAAGTCGAGCCGGTTGGTGATGTTATAGCAGGTGCAATTCTTCTTGATTCTATTTCATCCTTAACATTATTTGATTCTAGTGTATCCCATAGTTTTATATCAGTATCATATATGCTTAAGCATAGTTTAACATCAGAACCTTTGGATAGAATTTTTAAGGTCACGACTGGTGGGGGTATTCTTTTAGTTAGTGATATTTGTAAGGGGCAGAGTGTTTCATTAAGAGGTTGATTTTTGGGTGCTAGCCTACTTGTAATGCCACTTTCGGGTTACGATATTGTACTCGGGATGGATTTGTTGAGTAAACATTTTGCTAGCATAGATTGTTGTGGGGGTCGAGTGTTGTTTCGGCCCCACGAGAGCCTGAGTTTTAGTTTGCTAGAGGAGTTACAAACCAGAAGGAAGGGATCATTTATGGAGCTATGGTTGAAGAGAATGACTTACCTCATCTTCTTCTAGCAGAGTTTATGGATGTGTTCCCTGGGGAGTTTTCGGGGTTGCCGTCGGACAAAGATGTTGAATTCTTTATAACTTGGTGCCTGGAGAAGAGCCAGTGTCAAAGCATGTCTACAAGATCAACAACATCGAATTGGCGAAGCTGAAGAAGCAGGTGGATGATTGCAGGACAAAGGATTCATCAGGTCGAGTTCTGTCATGACCCACATCCATATATTTGGACATGAGTACGTGGTAACGCCCAGCCTATGCTGTAACACGGCATAGAACGGTATTCTAGGTTAATAATAGTATCTATCAACATCTCACAATATTATCTCATAACCCGTCAATGATAATCTTAACTCCATAAGAAGGACAAGATGATAATATAATTACAATATCAATACTCAATCACAAGATAACTATAAGGAAGATGAAACGCACGAAATGATATAAAAGAATCCAAGAGAAGTTTAAAAAAAAATATACAACTCAAATCACCAATGATAAGTCTCAACATAATAACAACTCATATGACTCAAAGGCTGGAAACAAATCCAGTACCAAAGAATACTAAACTAGCTAAGAAAACTACTAACTGTGTCTCCTCTACGGGGTCTGGGTCTTCCTGAAACTCTCCGGGTCCATGTCAAGTCGAACACTGACTCTCCAAAATCAATATTGAAAAAAGTTGTCCAGTCAAGATTGGAGCGAAATACAAGCACTAACAACAGTTCCAATTATATTGATAAAGATTATAAAACAGTAAATAATGCTAATACATGATGGAATAAGTAATACTAGAAATGTAAAGGAGCATGTGAGAACAAATTTCATATTAAAGATAATGGTAAGCAGTAAGCAGGTAAATGAAAGTAGAAGCAGGTATATACTGGAATAGAGAAATGAAGTAAACTAGCTAAGTGTTTGAAATATTAGTTTGTTATGTGATTGGCTTGGGATCTGGATCAGGTTTGCTATATATGATTAACTATGATACATGTAAGGTTAGGCTAATACTAGATACTTCAAGGTAATACCAATACCTCAACTAAATATTTATAGCTTCTTAGTTCTTAGTTCTTAGTTCTTAGCTAATACTAGATACTATTTATTATACTATATGCTATTAGTATATAAATAACTAATGCTTACCCATTATTTATTTCTTAGTAATCCAGTAACACCTTATCCCTAGTGTTCTACTCCAATGCCTTGACCTTATCTTGACACTTAACTCTGATATATAACTCAACACTAGAACACTCTAAACACTATGACACTCACAGGATTCTATATCCTATTTACACTCTATGATACTCACATACCTGACACTCATATGGAATCCAACCTACTGTTACCCATACATATTTCCCTTCTTGACACACATTAGGTTGGAAACTCCTGCATACACTCCCATTTCTTGAACCTGACATACTGATACCAAGTTCTGACACATGCATCTATACTTACCCATGATAATATATCAAAAACAGCTGCAAGTCCAATTACCACATCCCCTCACTTACCTTTCGAGGCACCCTAGTACTACAAATCTCTATAGGACACTAGGTGTTCTGCATTGCCACATGCTCTCTTGCTTGCTTCTACACTGGCTCACACACACAAGCAAAATGGTCTGTTGGAGACCCAGTTTTCATGAACTGTTGCTGCTATTCTAACCTCCCTCTACATACTCAGAGTTCCCTAACCCATTGGTTCACACACACACAACTCCCATATGGATTCAATTATTTCCTTAACCCTTCACATCTCTTCTCAAACCTGCACACACTTGATCATTACACCACTGACACCAAAATATGATACACACCTATTATCTCTGAATACACACTTGCATTGGAACACACTTGCACACTAACACCACTAAATATACTACTAACTCCCTGGCACTTTGAACTGATACCTCTTTGATGCACCAACTAATACTCTCCCATATATACACTAAACTACCCATACCAAATTACATGTGTACATATATACCCACATCCACACATGTTTCAGACACATTAATTTCTTCACACAGTGCACCCAATCTGAACACCTTACTGCCCAACTCTTACACCTCACTCACTAACACTGACTATAACACATTAGTAGCTCTACACAACTCCCCTCAATGATACTCACATTTGCACATCTTCTACACAACTCAGTACATATGTGCCATACTTGATGTAATCTCTCATGTGTATACAGTTGCATCCCAATACTTCTACATCTATCACCTGCACTCCTTTTACAATACAACACACACTGAAACATTAGAGATAACCTCACTGTCCACTACTTATCCAGTGTACCAAAAACCTTTACTTCCTTGCACTTGAAACCCCAACTAAACTTCCTTTCCCGAGCCCTACTGCTCTACCCCACTACACTGAATTTCCCATGATACTGTCACACTCAAGTGCAACACAAACTTATTAATTACAGTGGTGTAGTAATAACTGCATACCCGAGCCTCTAATGTACTGGATGAAACCAGCACTGCTTACATCCCAAGTAGTGCTCACTGCTCTTAGTAGTAACAGACCCCACATCCTTGTTCCACATTAACACACCCTTCCAAATGTTGAGTCCCTGACACGCCCCTTCTCCTCTCTTGCTACTACTGCTTGACACTCTTGTCCATCTTAGACACACACACATTGCACTACTTTGTATCAGTGGAATGTGCAACTAATGTGTGCTCAATTGATGCACATCTGATAACTAACTCACCCCTTTATTGCATACTGATAGTGTTGCTGCTCCTGATGTTATTCCTTTCTACACACTGCACACCACACTGAACTGACACTAAATTATATTATATCCTCTCTATCTTACTTTCACCTGCACACACAAATTATACACTAATCAATTTGATGCAAATGTATCAGACACCACTCACATCCTCACCATATCTCCAACAATCTGGACCCTTCATGATCATGGACTGGATGTCTCGAGTTTGCACTTACCTAAAGCAACCATCTTGTAGTCACCAATGGACTGCCATCACGGTTCCCCTACTGTAATGTCCCGTTCCCCCTATTCGGGGAGCGCGGCCAAGAAATACTTACGACCGTCCGAACGGGACAGATTGAATCAAGATCCTTTCTTCGTTATGGATTTGTTTCTTCGGAATCAGGTCCCATATTCAACGGATCGTGCCTCAAGGATGGACTCGGCGGCAGAGTCGAGAGGGGCCTTTCCGTTGCGTTGGTTTCTTGCCCGTTTTCGTGCCGCTTGGTTGCTTTCTTGTTGGTTTTATGACTTGCGTTTTCTTGAACGGTTTCAATGGATTTCATTTCTTTCGTTCTTAGGATTTCGCATTTCGTATCGAACCTTGGAGACCGAAGCAGGGGATATTGATCGTCTATTGGTGCGTGCAGGTGATCGGGTAGACGACGCTCGTGCGGAGTCTTAAAGCTCTTCATTTTCTCTCCTACTTCACTAACTTGTGAGTGGCTTTATTTCGATTAGCTCCCTTCTTCCAAGTCTGCATTCTAAATAAATTGACTCATTGTTCATCTCGATCAAACGATACTAAAACATTTAAGATTGAGTCAAAATAGAATGGAAGTAGACTTGACACACTAATAATGCTTGTCATATGGAATTGTTCTGAACGATCATACCGTAGCGTGCATGCCCGTCATATACATAACCATTTTTATTGTGTCAGTTGTAGTTAGATTCATTTATCTATAACTGTTCATGGTATGGTGCTAAATGGGAAGGAAAATGTGATCTTTACACAAGTAGCCTAGACTATGGAAAACACACTATGTTCACTTGCTTGTATGCTTGAATATGTGTTCATATGATAACTTAGTTGGTTGTGGAATATTGGTCTTGGACAACTTGTATACAAGGGATATCGTTCTACGAACGGTCGCCGGGGCACTGGGACCGCTTCGCCCTGGGTAGAACAATTTGCTAGTGTAGTCCTAGCATTTGGATGGGTTCGTGCGTCCGCTAAGGGCTAGCTACCCGAGGCGGAATGGCAGTCGACCCATCCCAAGTACAACCAAGTGATTGTTATGTATATTTAAACTGTGCAGACTAACTATGTCTTCATGGCAGGGAAGGTTATGGTAAGTTTTGTACAGGTGGCTCAGACGGTACAGGTAAAGTCACCGAGCGGTGGCACATTTGGTTATGTTATTTTACTCTATCTTATGCGAAGAATTGAACTAGGGCAAGATAGATAGATCACATGATAATAAATATTGCATGCTCATATGAACTCGTTGTAGATTTTGGTTAAGTTGGGTTAGCTCGTCCTCACCGGTACTTTTCGAAGTACTGACCCTCGTTGCAGCAGGTTCCCCGAGCCAAGGCGACGCGGCGAGGAGCTGAAGCTTTCTCCGGCCCCTTCTTGAATCAAGACGCTTTCGTGACGTGACTTTTGGTAGCTCCAGTACATAAGAAGCAAGGAGCTCGTTCTTACTTTTGGAAGCCACAAGGCGATGGTGCTGACTCGTACCCAAGGTGTTTTGGTGTTTTGAATTTAAGTAAGGGATGTAATGTATGGATACGCTATCTCATTTTGTATCCATGTTGTAAGCCCGTGAGGCATCCTTCTCGTTTTGGGTCAAGAGTCTGTAAACAAGATGTTCATTATCAATAAAAGGAAACGTTTTCTATGCCTCAATGTGTGTTATCTTACTTGCGTACTCTGTTGCATATGTTCTAAAGATCATCATTATGCCTAGGCCTTGTGCACGCGCGCCCTACGCGTGCACGGCATCACGTCCGGGGGACGATTATCGATTGGACGAAATCGGGGCGTGACATAGTGGTATTAGAGCATAGCTTCAGATCCTTTGATCTCGAGTCGAAAAGTTTTCCTAAGATGACCCTGTCCCGTCCGATTAAACTCTTGAAATCAATTGGTGCAAAATGAGATGCGTTCCATATAGTGAGTCCATAATATACTTTGAGACTGATACAAGTTACTTTTCTTTGAAGGAACGGCCTCTGAGCCGGGTGCACAAGCGCAGATGGTGGCGCAAGGGCAGGGGAGTAATTCTGGCACGTCAGGCAGCTCAGGAAGTCCGGCTGCCGCGCCCTCTGTTGATCCGTTCGAGCGAATGATGCGTATGATGGAAACGCAACAGAGACAAGCCGAACTACGACAGAGTCAATTTGAGTCTCGAATAGAAGCACAATTTCTGGCGCAACGGACTCAGGCCGAAACGCAGCAGAAGCAAATGGATACCTTGCAAATGATTGTGACGACGCTAGTCGCCAGCAATCATTCTGCATCTGCGGCTGCCGTGGCAGCGCCAGTTGTAGCTGACATTTCGGGACCGCAGGGCTCTCCGGAACCTCCACTTTCAGATGATAAGGGGTCCATCCTACAGATATCAGAATTTAAGAAAATGTGCCATACTACCTTTAAGGGTACCGAAGACCCTTTCGTGGCGTTGGATTGGCTGGTGGAGTTAGAAGACCACTTCGAAGTACTCCGTATGGACGAAATCAGGAGAGTCGCTTGCGCCCAACTTCAGCTCCGTTTAAACGCCCATGATTGGTGGGACGTGCACAAACAAGCCTTATTGAGTGAAGGTGGCACAGCGATTATCTCTTGGTCAGTGTTCCGTAAGGCCTTCGAAGAGGAGTTTCTTCCACCCGCCGTCCGCCGCGAGAAGGAAGACGAGTTTACCCATCTGCAGCAGGGAGACATGTCCGTACGGTAGTACGCTTCAGAATTCAATAGACTTGCTAAGTTTGCTAAATCTCATATTAGTGATGCAGAGACACGTGCACGAAGATTTGAGATAGGACTGCGATCTTCAATTCGTGCTCACGTCGTCGTTTCCCAATACCGCACCATGCGTGAGTCCCTAAACCATGCACTCTCCCTTGAATCGCAGTACCCACCAGTTCGTACCGACGCTGTGCAAAATTCCAATCACAAGCGTCCTAGCAACACAGGGGGTAACAATGCGCCTAAGCGCTCCAATAACGGCGGTAACAAGGGTGCAAATCAGGGTAAGGGTGGCGAGCTTGTTTGTCACCGATGTAATCGTACTGGACACATCGCTCGGAACTGTCGAGTATTCAACGGATCGTGCTTTAAGTGCTGTCGTCAGGGACATGGCAGCGAACTGTCGGGCAGGTGGACCTAACCAGCAACAACAACAAAACTGTGCGCCTCAGGACCAGGGGCAAGTACCTCGAGCGAATCAGACGGCACAGCAGAACGCTCAAGGCCGGGTCTATGCTCTGACTCGGGATGAGGCACTCGCATCAAACACGACGGTGTCAGGTATATTACTCTTTAATGATGTACCTGCTCGAGTATTGTTTGATTCTGGTGCAACACATAGTTTTGTGTCAACAAACTTTGCTAGAGAACATAAATTCATTCAAACCCCGTTAGGCCTAAGGCTTAGCGTCAGTACACCGTCAGGCACGAGCTTGCCTGCAGTTCCAGTTTGTCGTGACGGCTACATTTGCATCGGAGGAAGGAAATTGTCACTTGATGCGATAGTTCTGGACATAGGGAACTACGACATCATTCTGGGAATGGATTGGCTTGGCGCTTGTTCTGCTACTATCGATTGTGCGGAGAAGAAAGTCGTGTTTCGTCTTCCTGGCGAGATCGAGTTTTGCTATTCGTGCAGTCCATAGTCAGAAGCGTCAAATGCCTGCATGGTGATATCAGCGATGTCTGCTCGACGGATGATTCACTCCGGCTGCGTAGGGTACTTGGCTTCCGTTCGAGACACTCGGCAAGATTGCGCAAACGTTGAGTCCATTTCCGTTGTGGCGGATTTTCCTGATGTGTTCCTCGACGAGTTGCCCGGTATGCCGCCCGATCGAGAGACAGAGTTCACCATCAACACATTTCCAGGAACCCAACCCATTTCTAAACCTCCGTATCGAATGGCACCGGCAGAACTAAAAGAGTTAAAAATTCAGTTACAGGAATTGCTTGACCATGGGTATATCCGGCCTAGTGTCTCTCCATAGGGTGCACCAGTATTGTTCGTTAAGAAAAAGGATGGCTCGATGTGACTCTGCATCGACTATCGAGAATTAAACAAGGCAACTGTTCGAAACAAATACCCCCTCCCCAGGATAGACGATCTTTTTGATCAGTTACAAGCTGCAACAGTGTTCTAGAAAATTGATCTCCGTTCGGGTTATCATCAGCTCAAAATTAAGCCGGACGATGTGCCGAAGTCAGCCTTTCGCACTCACTACGGCCACTATGAGTTTTTGGTAATGCCGTTCGGTTTGACAAATGCCCCTGCTGCCTTTATGGGTTTGATGAACCAAGTGTTTCGGCCGTACCTCGATCGATTTGTAGTAGTGTTCATTGATGATATCTTGGTGTACTCGAAGAATAGGGCGGAGCATGCAGAGCACTTGCGGACCGTGCTACAAACCCTTCGAGACAACAAGTTGTATATGAAACTGAGTAAGTGCGAATTTTGGCTAAGCAGTGTATCTTTCCTAGGGCACATCATTTCTGCGGGAGGCATTTCAGTCGACCCGAAGAAGGTAGAGGCCATTGTCGAGTGGAAACGACCAGCATCCGTTAGTGAAATTCGAAGCTTTCTCGGGTTAGCGGGATACTACAAACGGTTCGTAAAGGATTTTTCCAAGCTTGCCTCACCTCTGACTCGCTTCACACAGAAGGGAGTGTCGTTTGACTGGTCCGCCGACTGCGAAGCATCGTTTGCTGAGTTAAAGCAGCGCCTCACTTCTGCCCAGTTACTTGCACTACCGGACGAGACTTCGGGATTCCAAATCTTCAGTGACGCTTTAGGGAAGGGCTTAGGGTGTGTACTTATGCAGCGAGACAGAGTGAATGCCTATGCATCCAGACAGCTGAGAAAGCACGATAAGAATTATCCCACACATGATCTGGAACTGGCAGCAATTGTGTTCGGGTTGAAATTGTGGCTACACTACCTTTATGGGGTGCCTTGCCGAATTTACACCGATAATAAGAGTTTAAAGTACTTATTCACCCAAGCAGATCTGAACTTTCGACAGCGGCGCTGGCTAGAATTGATAAAGGATTACGACTTGACGATAGACTATACACTTGGCAAGGGAAATGTGGTAGCGGATGCGTTGAGTCGGGTCTTTGCAGGATCTCTGTCCGTCGATCGCAGGTTACAAAGGGAGTTAGAAGAAATGGGCATCGAACTCAGAATTCGTTATCGCGGCGCGCGGGTTACTCAGATGCGATTTGTACCCAATCTGATAGAGAGAGTCACATCTACTCAAAGAGACGATCCATTCCTCCGGAAAATGCGAGAGCAGGTCCAAGCGGGGAAGGCGAAAGACTTTGCAGTGGATGAGAATGGGGTGTTGCGAGTGAAGGGAAGGCTATGCGTCCCCAATGATTCAGAACTCAGAAAGAAAATCCTCACCGAAGCATATTATGCAGCCTATGCGATCCATCTCGGGAGCACGAAAATGTATAAGAACCTTCGTACTGTCTTCTGGTGGCACGGCATGAAAAAAGATGTAGCACTCTTTGTATCGCAATGCATAACCTGTCAGAGGGTGAAAGCAGAGCATCAGATCTCGGGCGGAGAAATGCAAAATCTTGCTATCCCAGAATGGAAGTGGGAGCACATCAGCATGGACTTTATTGTTGGTCTGCCAAGGACGCAACGGGGGAACGGCGTAATCTGGGTCATCGTCGACCGGTTAACCAAGTCTGCACACTTTATTGCCATTAAAAGTACTTGGGGCGCCGATCGCCTTGCCCAGACCTACCTTGATGAGATAGTCTGGCTGCACGGAGTGCCAGTTTCCATAGTATCAGATCGGGACGGACGGTTCGTCTCACGTTTCTGGGAAAGCCTTCAGTCGTCGATGGGGACCAAGTTGAAATTCAGCTCAACCTACCATCCTCAAACCGATGACCAGACAGAACGGGTGAATCAGGTACTAGAAGATATGCTGCGCCTCTGCGTAATCGATTCCAAGTCAAGTTGGGACGTCAACCTGCCGCTAGCCGAATTTGCTTACAACAACAGTTATCAATCTAGCATCCAGATGGCTCCGTATGAGATGCTGTATGGGCGGAAGTGTAGGTCACCGATCTGCTGGGATGAAGTTGGGGAGAGGCAAATCCTTGGGCCGGAACTGGTTGAACAAACAGTGCAGAAGGTTCGGCTGATTCGAGAACGGTTAAAAGTAGCACAAAGTCGACAAAAGAGCTATGCCGATATTCGTCGTCGCCCTCTTGAATTCCAAGAAGGGGACCATGTGTTCTTAAAAGTCTCGCCCATGCGTGGCGTTACAAGATTCGGGATAAAAGGAAAGTTGAGTCCGAGATTTGTTGGCCCGTTCGAAATTCTCAAACGAGTCACTTCAGTTGCCTATCAAATTGCATTGCCGCCAGCCCTATCAGATGTGCACAATATTTTTCATGTGTCTCAGCTAAGAAAATATGTGCATGACCCGAACCATGTGGTAGACTTAGGTCAGTTAGATCTGCAGGCGGACTTGTCGTACGCCGAAGAACCCGTACAGATATTGGAACGTAAGGAAAAGCAGTTACGGAATCGGGCAGTATCGTTAGTGCGCGTTCTGTGGCGGAACCACGCGGTCGAAGAATCGACGTGGGAAACCGAATATGATATGAGGGAAAGGTTTCCTTCATTGTTCCTTAGCGGTAGGTTCTATTTCTAAGTTTCGGGACAAAACTTTCTTTTGGATTGTTATGATGTAATGCCCCGTTCCCCCTATTCGGGGAGCGCGGCCAAGAAATACTTACGATCGTCCGAACGGGACAGATTGAATCAAGATCCTTTCCTCGTTATGGATTGGTTTCTTCGGAATCAGGTCCCATATTCAACGGATCGTGCCTCATGGATGGACTCGGCGGCAGTCGAGAGGGGCATTTCCATTGCGTTGGTTTCTTGCCCGTTTTCATGCCGCTTGGTTGCTTTCTTGTTGGTTTTATGACTTGCATTTTCTTGAGCGGTTTCAATGGATTTTATTTCTTTCGTTCTTAGGATTTCGCATTTCGTATCGAACCTTGGAGACCGAAGCAGGGGATATTGATCGTCTGTTGGTGCGTGCAGGTGATCGGATAGACGACACTCGTGCGGAGTCTTAAAGCTCTTCCTTTTCTCTCCTACATGACTAACTTGTGAGTGACTTTATTTCGATTAGCTCCCTTCTTCCAAGTCTGCATTCTAAATAAATTGACTCATTGTTCATCCCGATCAAACGATACTAAAACATTTAAGATTGAGTCAAAATAGAATGGAAGTAGACTTGACACACTAATAATGCTTGTCATATGGAATTGTTCTGAACGATCATACCGTAGCGTGCATGCCCGTCATATACATAACCATTTTTATTGTGTCAGTTGTAGTTAGATTCATTTATTTATAACTGTTCATGGTATGGTGCTAAATGGGAAGGAAAATGTGATCTTTACACAAGTAGCCTAGACTATGGAAAACACACTATGTTCACTTGCTTGTATGCTTGAATATGTGTTCATATGATAACTTAGTTGGTTGTGGAATATTGGTCTTGGACAACTTATATACAAGGGATATCGTTCTACGAACGGTCGCCGGGGCACTGGGACCGCTTCGCCCGGGTAGAACAATTTGCTAGTGTAGTCCTAGCATTTGGATGGGTCCGTGCGTCCGCTAAGGGCTAGCTACCCAAGGCGGAATGGCAGTCGACCCATCCCAAGTCCAACCAAGTGATTGTTATGTATATTTAAACTGTGCAGACTAACTATGTCTTCGTGGCAGGGAAGGTCATGGTAAGTTTTGTACAGGTGGCTCAGACGGTACAGGTAAAGTCACCGAGCGGTGGCACATTTGGTTATGTTATTTTACTCTATCTTATGCGAAGAATTGAACTAGGGCAAGATAGATAGATCACATGATAATAAATATTGCATGCTCATATGAACCCGTTGTAGATTTTGGTTAAGTTGGGTTAGCTCGTCCTCACCGGTACTTTTCGAAGTACTGACCCTCGTTGCAGCAGGTTCCCCGAGCCAAGGCGACGCGGCGAGGAGCTGAAGCTTTCTCCGGCCCCTTCCTGAATCAAGACGCTTTCATGACGTGACTTTTGGCAGCTCCAGTACATAAGAAGCAAGGAGCTCGTTCTTACTTTTGGAAGCCACAAGGCGATGGTGCTGACTCGCATCCAAGGTTTTTTGGTGTTTTGAATTTAAGTAAGGGATGTAATGTATGGATCTGCTATCTCATTTTGTATCCAAGTTGTAAGCCCGTGAGGCATCCTTCTCGTTTTGGGTCAAGAGTCTTTAAACAAGATGTTCATTATCAATAAAAAAGAAACATTTTCTATGCCTCAATGTGTGTTATCTTACTTGCGTACTCTGTTGCATATGTTCTAAAGATCATCATTATGCCTAGGCCTTGTGCACGCGCGCCCTACGCGTGCACGGCATCACGCCCGGGGGACGATTATCGATTGGACGAAATCGGGGCGTGACACCTACTGATAATGGTATATTTACTTGATAAACCCCAACTCTTAACACAATAGACACCAAGTTATGACTCACACACACGCACAAGGCATAATACACTCGAGTTCTCACTGATACACTCAAGTCCTTCAATGCCCTCTATTGCAGTCCAATACTGTAAACACATTTACACCCAACCGAGCCCTCCATGCTATCACAAACACCAACACACACTATCACTGGCACTGGTATAATCTCCCATTCGCAACACAAAACCTCACACCACATTGATGCAACTATATATATATATATATATACACACACACACACACACACACACACACACACACACACACATACACATATTTACCATATGATTCAAATAGTTACTATCATTTCCCATTTTCGATATACGTATTTGGAACGTATTATTTTTTGCTTGTATGATAATTATGTTGCATGGAGACTAGACCCATTCTTTGGTTTAGATTGGTTAATGGTTTATTTGTTTGAGTTGGTTTGGTCATGAGTTGGACCCATGGTCTAAACCTCAAGCCCTAACTATATAAGTCAACATCTTTCTCTCTTCCCCCATTCTCTTATTTTCCTCTCTTTCTTCATTTTAGACAAGTACACCTTGAATGACATGAAAAAACTCTTAGATTTTAATTCTTGCTTTTTCCTTGAATTTTATTTGTCTAATATGTGTATATTATGATTCTAAGCACTTTTATTACTTGGAGTTTTCTGTTTTGATGGGTGGATTTGGCTAGATTTATATTTTTTGTTAAGGGTTTTTATGGGTCTATGAGTTTTTCTTGGTTTTGATCTACTTAAACTTAGTATCTTTGAAAACTAATAGTTCCATGTGGTAGAGCATTCAATTTTGTTCGATTTTGACTTTTGTTTCACTCAATTTAGAGTTAAAATAAAATTTTAATAAAAATATTTTTTCGATTTTGAGTTTTTCGCCAGGGTTGAACTTGCTGATTGGAGAAGACGAAGTGTTCTTACGGCCATCCTCATGCAGAAAACTGTCATGAGGCCAAGTGATTTGCCTCATGCAGCAGACTGACATGCGTCCAAGTGATTTGTCTCATGCAGCAAACTGTCATGTAGCCAAGTGATTTGCCTCATGCAGCAAACTGTCATGCGGCCAAGTGATTTTTCTTTTGCAACAAACTCTCATGAGTCCAAGTGATTTGTCTCATGCAGCAAACTGTCATGCGACCAAGTGATTTGCCTAATGCGGCAGATTGACATGTGGCCAAGTAATTTACCTTATACGACAGACTATTATGCGGCCAAGTGGTCTCATGCGCACTTTACCCTTAGTGACTTATGTGCACGAATTGTTATTTTACTTGGTTTATTGATTTCATTAAATTATTTTCCATTGAATAGGTATGAGCTATGTGTTGATCTTAAATTGCAAGTATTGTGATTCTAAGAGAGAATGGACTTAGTGACCAGACTATGTGCTAGAACTCACGAGATCAACTAACATTACATTGGTGACTTGAATCGACTATTGGTATTTGTGCTAATACACTTAATACGTGCTATGAGTTCCTACGTGTGAAGTGTTCCTACGCGATTATGTTACATGTTTTACACTGAGGTGTACCTACGTAATATACGACATGTGATATGAAATTCCTCCAGCATGGGCATAATAGTTGGCTAATAACCAAGCATGGCTAGGATTTGTGTGGATTTTTGCATCACTCTGGATGAATCCAAATTGAACTTCCAAGTGTCAAAGTTGATTCATATCTAGTGTGCCCGTACTACGGTATGATATATAAGTAAAATAACATGACCACGTTATGTAATTCCTGATAATCGTAGGGTTAACTAGGCTACTAAAACTTGTAGAGCATTAGGAGGGACAAAATCCCGAGATCATGCTTAACTAGCCACCCTCAATCATCTGGGAGTGAAGGCTGGCCACCATTTGAATATTATTTAAATCCTCATTAATGTATTACGATATCCGACTATTATATTATACTATATGTTCTATACGATCTTAGCACGATGGACTTACGGAGAACTGGTGCATAATTACTACGTGCTAATGACGATTCATAGCTCGACTAGCCCTGCTAGCACTTGGTTCGATCTGAGGATTCCTATTGTATGCATAATATCCCTGGGATAACCTAGACTCCACATATTAAGCCGTATAAGTGATTGGCCGATACTATAATTGAACTTGTTTATTGTTGTATCTTCTGTTCAATAATTTAGGAACATGGACTATCATAGTGTGATGGTCTAACCCTTGTCCTTATTTGGTTGTAGGGTTAGATTGTTGTATCATGATAGGCTATGGACCAAAACAATGAGGCAACTATATATATATATATATATATATATATATATATATATATATATATATATATATATATATATATATATATATATATATATTTCCCTCTGGTTTTGTTTCTTTATTCATGCTTTCTTTGTGGTACTTGCTATTTGGGGTCTAACTCTACTGGTTTTGCATGGCTAGGTTTAGATCCAACACCAGAGGATCCAACGTACTTTCCCCTGAATAATGGCACGCACCAGACGGATGGCCACTGAGGGAAACAAGTGGGTTTCTTCTTTCCTACTCGATATTGTACATTTTTCTCTTTTGGGCGTTTAGCCACCGGTACTTGTTAGCCGTAGATCTGGACATTTAGTTTCCTTACATGATTATAATTAATCAGACTACAGCTGATCATGATCATGTACTTTTGCTAATCTTTCAGCTTCTTATTTTGTACTGCTGGTTTCTAGAATATTTTAATGGGGCGATTGGGACGCCTTTTAACTTTATCATACATGTTCTATTATTGTTTGACTGATTGAGACAATATATGTTCTGTGTGACCCTAAGTGACTTACTTGTAGTATGCACCCCTTTGTTTAGTTATAGTCATGATCGTCGTATGATGTATAGTACCTTGTTTGGGTTGCTGGCCATATCCGTCTTCGTATTCCGGTATTGGGGTATGACAAGGTTTTAGTGTTGGCCCATGTAGGTCTGTATTTTCAGACTTGTGGGGTGTTATGGTCATATGAGTCTTAATTAAACATGTGTTTTTAAAATTCGAATTTTTTTTCTTCTCGATGTCCTGCTTGACTATCGAATCAATTTCTTCTTTGATCCTTCCCGTCCTGTTCTTGATGTCTCTTGTCCTTTTCTTTAGAGCTTCTTCAGTTGCTGGAGCAGCAAATTTGGTAGGTCAGGGTCCCCTTGGGCCGCTGCGAAAGGTAGCACCTGCTACGAGTCAGATTTGGGTTGAACTAGTCATTGAGCATGTCGAGACAGTCGAACCAATAACAGATTATGTTGAACGACAGACCACAGAGATCCCAGTGCCTCCAGCTGTACCAGTGATACTTAACACTCCAGTATTATTGGAGATCATCCGAGGGATATTAGCAACTCAGCAGCATCAACAATTTCGGCATCAGGAACAAAATGTCTTACTGAATCAAGGGTTACAGATGGCTCTAGAGAGAGGCGAAATGACATATTCGGGGGTATCGGTCAAATTTTGCCTACTTAACCCGAGATACTTTGACGGCAAAGAGGACGCCATCCCGACAGACGCATGGCTCAAAGATATTGAAGTTATCTTGGCAGCAACCAAAGTTTCGACTGAGGAACAAGTTGATTAGGTCCGATTGCAGCTTCAAGACCTTGCCCGTGACTGGTGGGCGTCAGTGGAGGTTGGTCTGAGGCATCCTATCTCTTGGGACAGTTTCATGACTCAGTTTTGGGCTAAGTATTTTGGAATCGTAGTGCAGTATGAGCTCCAGCAAAGGTTTATCGGTCTCATGCAGGCCGGTAGAACTGTAGACGGGCATGCAACCGAGTTTTACAAACTGAGTGGATTTTCTCCGACGATGGTGGACATGAAATCAGATAGCGCAATGATGTTTCAGCAAGGTCTTCACTGGAAATTCTACAATTTGTGTGGATTTTTGCATCACTCTGGATGAATCCAAATTGAACTTCCAAGTGTCAAAGTTGATTCATATCTAGTGTGCCCGTACTACGGTATGATATATAAGGAAAATAACATGACCACGTCATGTAATTTCAGATAATCGTAGGGTTAACTAGGCTACTAAAACTTGTAGAGCATTAGGAGGGACAAAATCCCGAGATCATGCTTAACTAGCCACCCTCAATCATCTGGGAGTGAAGGCTGGCCACCATTTGAATATTATTTAAATCCTCATTAATGTATTACGATATCCGACTATTATATTATACTATGTGTTCTATACGATCTTAGCACGATGGACTTACGGAAAACTGGTGCATAATTACTACGTGCTAATGACGATTCATAGCTCGACTAGCCCTGCTAGCACTTGGTTCGATCTGAGGATTCCTATTGTATGCATAATATCCCTGGGATAACCCAGACTCCACATATTAAGCCGTATAAGTGATTGGCCGATACTGTAATTGAACTTGTTTATTGTTGTATCTCCTGTTCAATAATTTAGGGACATGGACTATCGTAGTGTGATGGTCTAACCGTTGTCCTTGTTTGGTTACAGGGTTAGATTGTTGTATCACGATAGGCTATGGACCAAAACAATGAGGCAACTATATATATATATATATATATATATATATATATATATATATATATATATATTCCCTCTGGTTTTGTTTCTTTATTCATGCTTTCTTTGTGGTACTTGCTATTTGGGGTCTAACTCCACTGGTTTTGCATGGCTAGATTTAGATCCAACACCAGAGGATCCAACGTACTTTTCCCTGAATAATGGCACGCACCAGACGGATGGCCACTGAGGGAAACAAGTGGGTTTCTTCTTTCCTACTCGATATTGTACATTTTTCTCTTTTGGGCGTTTAGCCACCGGTACTTGTTAGTCGTAGATCTGGACATTTAGTTTCCTTACATGATTATAATTAATCAGACTACAGCTGATCATGATCATGTACTTTTGCTAATCTTCCAGCTTCTTATTTTGTACTACTGGTTTCTAGAATATTTTAATGGGGCGATTGGGACGCCTTTTAACTTTATCATACATGTTCTATTATTGTTATTATTGTTTGACTGATTGAGACAATATATGTTCTGTGTGACCCTAAGTGACTTACTTATAGTATGCACTATACACCCCTTTGTTTAGTTATAGTCATGATCGTCGTATGATGTATAGTACCTTGTTTGGGTTGCTGTCCATATCCGTCTTCGTATTCCGGTATTGGGGTATGACAAGGTTTTAGTGTTGGCCCATGTAGGTCTGTATTTTCAGACTTGTGGGGTGTTATGGTCATATGAGTCTTAATCAAACATGTGTCTTTAAAATCCAATTTTTTTTCTTCTCGATGTCCTGCTTGACTATCGAATCAATTTCTTCTTTGATCCTTCCCGTCCTGTTCTTGATGTCTCTTATCCTTTTCTTTAGAGCTTCTTCAGTTGTTGGAGCAGCAAATTTGGCAGGTCAGGGTCCCCTTGGGCCGCAGCGAAAGGTAGCACCTGCTACGAGTCAGATTTGGGTTGAACTAGTCATTGAGCATGTCGAGACAGTCGAACCAATAGCAGATTATGTTGAACGACAGACCACAGAGATCCCAGTGCCTCCAGCTGTACCAGCGATACTTAACACTCCAGTATTATTGGAGATCATCCGAGGGATATTAGTAACTCTGCAGCATCAACAATTTCGGCATCAGGAACAAAATGTCTTACTGAATCAAGGGTTACAGACGGCTCTAGAGAGAGGCAAAATGACATATTCGGGGGTATCGGTCAAATTTTGCCTACTTAACCCGAGATACTTTGACGGCAAAGAGGACGCCATCCCGACAGACGCATGGCTCAAAGACATTGAAGTTATCTTGGCAGCAATCAAAGTTTCGACTGAGGAACAAGTTGATTATGTTCGATTGCAGCTTCAAGACCTTGCCCGTGACTGGTGGGCGTCAGTGGAGGTTGGTCTGAGGCATCCTATCTCTTGGGACAGTTTCGACTCAGTTTTGGGCTAAGTATTTTGGAATCGTAGTGCAGTATGAGCTCCAGCAAAGGTTTATCGGTCTCATGCAGGCCGGTAGAACTGTAGACGGGCATGCAGCCGAGTTTTACAAACTGAGTGGATTTTCTCCGACGATGGTGGCCACGAAATCAGATAGCGCAATGATGTTTCAGCAAGGTCTTCACTGGAAATTCTACAATTTGTGTGGATTTTTGCATCACTCTGGATGAATCCAAATTGAACTTCCAAGTGTCAAAGTTGATTCATATCTAGTGTGCCCGTACTACGGTATGATATATAAGGAAAATAACATGACCACGTCATGTAATTCCAGATAATCGTAGGGTTAACTAGGCTACTAAAACTTGTAGAGCATTAGGAGGGACAAAATCCCGAGATCATGCTTAACTAGCCACCCTCAATCATCTGGGAGTGAAGGCTGGCCACCATTTGAATATTATTTAAATCCTCATTAATGTATTACGATATCCGACTATTATATTATACTATGTGTTCTATACGATCTTAGCACGATGGACTTACGGGAAACTGGTGCATAATTACTACGTGCTAATGACGATTCATAGCTCGACTAGCCCTGCTAGCACTTGGTTCGATCTGAGGATTCCTATTGTATGCATAATATCCCTGGGATAACCCAGACTCCACATATTAAGCCGTATAAGTGATTGGCCGATACTGTAATTGAACTTGTTTATTGTTGTATCTCCTGTTCAATAATTTAGGGACATGGACTATCGTAGTGTGATGGTCTAACCCTTGTCCTTGTTTGGTTGTAGGGTTAGATTGTTGTATCACGATAGGCTATGGACCAAAACAATGAGGCAACTATATATATATATATATATATATATATATATATATATATATATATATATATATATATATATATATTTCCCTCTGGTTTTGTTTCTTTATTCATGCTTTCTTTGTGGTACTTGCTATTTGGGGTCTAACTCTACTGGTTTTGCATGGCTAGGTTTAGATCCAACACTAGAGGATCCAACGTACTTTCCCCTGAATAATGGCACGCACCAGACGGATGGCCACTGAGGGAAACAAGTGGGTTTCTTCTTTCCTACTCGATATTGTATATTTTTTCCTTTTGGGCATTTAGCCACCGGTACTTGTTAGCCGTAGATCTGGACATTTAGTTTCCTTACATGATTATAATTAATCAGACTACAGCTGATCATGATCATGTACTTTTGCTAATCTTCCAGCTTCTTATTTTGTACTGCTGGTTTCTAGAATATTTTGATGGGGCGATTGGGATGCCTTTTAACTTTATCATACATGTTCTATTATTGTTTGACTGATTGAGACAATATATGTTCTGTGTGACCCTAAGTGACTTACTTGTAGTATGCACCCCTTTGTTTAGTTATAGTCATCCGAGGGATATTAGCAACTCAGCAGCATCCGAGGGATATTAGCAACTCAGCAGCATCAACAATTTCGGCATCAGGAACAAAATGTCTTATTGAATCAAGGGTTACAGACGGCTCTAGAGAGAGGCAAAATGACATATTCGGGGATATCGGTCAAATTTTGCCTACTTAACCCGAGATACTTTGACGGCAAAGAGGACGCCATCCCGGCAGACGCATGGCTCAAAGACATTGAAGTTATCTTGGCAGCAACCAAAGTTTCGACTGAGGAACAAGTTGATTAGGTCCGATTGCAGCTTCAAGACCTTGCCCGTAACTGGTGGGCGTCAGTGGAGGTTGGTCTGAGGCATCCTATCTCTTGGGACAGTTTCATGACTCAGTTTTGTGCTAAGTATTTTGGAATCGTAGTGCAGTATGAGCTCCAGCAAAGGTTTATCGGTCTCATGCAGGCCGGTAGAACTGTAGACGGGCATGCAGCCGAGTTTTACAAACTGAGTGGATTTTCTCCGACGATGGTGGCCACGAAATCAGATAGCGCAATGATGTTTCAGTAAGGACTTCACCTGGAAATTCTACAATTAGTAGAGGGTCCCGTAGTGTGTAGGACACCAGTCCTCTAATGAATTATCTGAAAAATATATCCAGTCAGTATTGGAGCGAAGTACAACCTAATTACAGTTCTAATAATTGACAGAAACTATAAAAAATAATAGAAATAAAAATAAATAATAGAAATAACTGAGTTAGTAATTATCACACGATAAAATATCATGGTGAATAATGGCAATAAACTGAGAACAATATAGTGAGGAACAATAATGTAATGAACTGGAATACAGAAAATAATATAGTAAATGTGCCTTAAAATATTAGTAAGATAATATGATCGACTTGGGCCTAACACGGGCTATATTAAAAGGAGAGCTAGCGTGATCACACGTGAGTTGTATGATATGCTAGCTATCACGGGCTACACTAAATCATGGGTTATAAGGTATGATCACTATCCACTAATACTTTCTCAACCCCCGACTAGTACACGGATCCAAATTATGTCATGTTATAACACGTATATCACATTGCACGGTCTATAATATCATGCACTATGATCTTGGTTTATATAATCACTGAGTTATCACGGTAATCACTGAGTAATCATGAAGTACGACACGACGATCACTGGGTAATCACAACAATAATATCTCATGACCAAGATCTACGTATACCAATCCGTGTAACCATCGTGTTAAGGATGAATTATCTTAATACCTAATACATAAAACATAGAGACTATCAAATAAGGAAACTATTAGAGAATGTACTCACCTCTGGTCCTGAGAAAAAGATGTCACTCAGTGTTCGAGCTGGTGACACACACACCTATATATGAATGGCATATCAAATGAGTGTAATAAAGTGATAAATTAGCTAAAAATGCATTAAATATACTTTTCTAGGCCATTTCTAGGTCACTCTAGCTAAACTAGGTCAACCTTAGTCAAACTAGTCAAACTTAAGTCATATACAAGTTTCTTGGTCCACACTAAGTTAATTAGTCTATATTGGTCACTAACTAACTAACACGATCTTGTATTAGCTATACTAGGTCATTACCTTAGTATATAAGTGCCACTTAATCTCAAAACCTAATTGCTAGAATATACCATACTTTAATATAAAACCCAACTGATACTCCACAATTTTTGTTTCCTTGTTCTCAACTTAGTCTCAAACCTCACTCTCCAACCCTCACTTAATTCCCACATCTCTAGCACTGATACTACATATCAACTTACCCGTAACACAACACACACCAAAGAACACTCAGTATCAGTCTTGGCCTGATACACAACTGTAAACTCCCTTGACCAGATTTCAGTAATTTAAGAGTATTTTTAGCTAATTAGAATTATTGCAACTTTTTAAAATTTATTTTGTTTACATATCCTATTGATTGTGCACCTGTACTTTACATAATTAATTAGAGCATTACACTAGCTGTTTTTTCCAAACAAAATTCACATACCTGCCCTAGACTTGTTAGACTATTTTTCAGGATTTTGTGCAACTCCCAGATGCTTTATTTTGAGCCTCGTTTGAGACGCACAAATATCGTTACAAAAGTCCGTATTTATTTCCTATTTTATTTTTTGCTCTTTACCCATCTCTGTACCCTAGGGATTTGAGGTCCAACCTGCACCAGTTTTGCCCAAACAAAAATACGATAATATTCTACTTTGAATATACTACAATTAGTATATTGACACCGTAGTAAAATTATGACCCTACATGCCTCTAAATAATTAGAGAACACCATGCGCAGTATTTATTAAATAATAAATACGATGACCCGTATCACCCAGAAACTAGGCCTTGCCCCTGCCCAGACTCACCCCCACCCCCTCCCACAGCTTTTTCCTCTCAATTCTGAGCATTTTAGTATTTTCTGGGAACAGGGTATTTTATCAGACTAATTGCGTAATTACGCAAAATACCAATTATTGGACCTATTTGCAATTAAGAAAATTTCAGAGGTTTTTATGCAAATTTACAGTACGAGGTGTCACCCCCTCATTGGCTGGTGAACATGGACCGTCCACGTGTCAAGTGGGACCCACAAAATATCTGAAAAATATCAGAAATATCCAAAAAACCCAAAATTACCTAAATAACCCTAGAGTTCTAATTATTTACCACCTATGCCATCCCTTAAACCCTATTTAAACCGACCCCCCCATTCCCAAACTCCCCACACCACCCTCCGGCCACCACCCTCCACCGGACCCCTGCCGAACCCCTCGCCACCTCCCTACTCTCCTCCCCGACCACCGGAGCGCCGCCCTGGCCGACTGCTCCGCCGCCGGCAGCCCCCGCAGCCCAATTCCCCCAACACCAACAACAGCTACCTCCACCAACCGAATTACCCCCACCACCGCCTCCGACCGTCGTGGACCACCACCACCACCCCCATCCACTCCGCCTCACCTCCCTCCGTCGAACCACCCTGTCCCCGCCGCCCCACGACCACCACCCCGACCACCAGCTCCGCCACAGCAACCCCCCCGACCCCCGACCGCAGCACCGAGCCCCCCCGACCCCTTCGAACTGCCGCCACCACCGCCTCTGACCTCCTCCACCCCCACCGGAGTCTTCGCCGACGTCCCCTCCGTCGAACCCCCACCCTGCACCGCCGCCTCCGCCGCTACCCGCGCCGCTGCCACTGCTGCAAGCCGCCGCAGCTGCTGTGGCTGTTGACAGCAGCTGCCGTTGCAGCCACCGCCACGGCCAGCCACGGCCTCCTCCTCCGCCGTGCTCCCACCGACGGCAAGCCCAGTGGGCCCCCTGTCAGATAGGTATACCCCCCCACCCTCACTATACGTATATACATATATATATGTATATGTATGTATATGTGTATATATATATGTATAAATATGTATATTTATATATATATATGTTTATATATATATATATTATAATATATAATATATATTATAATTTATTTTACTGTATATATACAGTATATTTATACAGAATACATATATTATTATTATATATTTAATATGTATTTAATTATGTATATATATGTATCTCTATGTATATTTATACATACATATATTATATATATATAATGTATTATGTATATATATATATATATATAATATATATTATGTATTATATACTTATTAATATATTTACAGTAAATATATATATACAGTATATATATTTATATGTATTATGCATTTTATTATTTAATTATGCACCTTTTAAATTTCTGTTTTTATTTTATTAATTATATATATATATATATATATATATATATATATATATATATATATATATATATATATATATATATATATATATATATAGTAATAATAATTATTATATATATATATATATATAATAATTATTATTATATATATAATATATATATATATATATAATTATATATAGAATACATATAATAAATATATATACATATATATATATATATATATATATATATATATATATATATATATATATATATATATATATATATATATATATATATATATATATATATATATATACAGTGTATATATATATATTGTAATATATATGTAAATATATATATTCCTTTTTTTTCTTCTTATATATATATCTATATATATATATATATTTATGTATAGTATTTATTATATATATATACATATATTATATATGTATATATATATATATATATATATATATATAAGCCTTTCATTTTATTATATGTAATTATAAGTATATATATACTATATACTATATACATGTATATATATATATATTTCAATTCCTGCATTTTTTTTTCTTTTATATATATATATATATATATATATATATATATATATATATATATATATATATATATATATATATTATATGTATATATATATTTATATATGCTTTTCATTTTTACTATATATATATATGCTATATAAATATATACTATATGCTAATATATGTATGTATATATTTTAATTTCTTCATTTTTCTTTTCTTTCATATATATATATGTATATATATATATATATATATATATATATATATATATATATATATATATATATATATATATATATATATATATATATATATATATATATATATATATTTAGCTATATATTATTGAATATATATAAATTAGTATATAAATATGTATATATATATATATATATTTCAAATTCTTGCATTTTTATTCTTTTCTTTTATATATATATGTATATATGTAAATATATACATCTATATATATACCTATCTATTATATATATATATATATATATATATATATATATATATATATATATATATATATATATATATATATATATATATATATATATATATTAGTATACATATATATATTTATATATATATTTTAATTCCACTTTATTTTCTTTTTATATCTATATGTATTTATATAAAATATATCTATTATATATATATATATGCTATATAAATATATACCTACTACTATATATATACTATATCTATATGTATATATATATACTCTATATATATATGAACCCTATATATATATTGGCTTATGTGTATATATTTACATAAGTATATATATACTATATTATTGTGCCTTTATTTAAATTATATTTATAAGACCTGTACATCTTAAACAGAAAATATCTCCACCACAGTCAGTGACCCCCTGTCACAAGGACCCTCAGTCTTGACAGTGGGATCAGGTGTCCAACACAATCAGGAAGTAGGCAAGTATACCTTGCCAAGTTACTGTTTAAATTCAAATGCTGTTATATGCTATATTTTTCTTGAATTCCATATAACTGTGAGTACCTGAGATTGCCTCAGGTACAGTCAACAGATACGTTGACTTATAGCATAATTAACTTAGTCTTTATAGATCTACCAACATCTGTGAGGGTATCCTAATATCCTCCTAGACCCTATCACGGAAATACGCAACATGGTTGTAATACATATTGGAATGCGAGCTGCGTATTTGATTAGCTACCAGTACGTATGACATGCATCACGGTTTAGCATAAAAATTAGGAAAACTCAGGAAAAGTACGACTTGGCATTTAGTTACATTGGGCGGGAAAGATAACTAGTAGACGTATGGGACACCCCCCTCCATGAGTCTTTATCCTTCGTACCATGCTCCTCGGAGATGGTCGATTGCAGAGCTACCCGTGTGTTCGGGGGCATATGACACATATACTAGCCAGTCAACACGAATGGTGAATTAAGTCAGCATATGTCAAGCCTACACATTCCCATGCGTACTACGAGGTCTTTACTTGCATTCACTTAGATGGTTAGCACCCTGTATTTATTTATTCAGTATTTTCATACCTGGCATGTTATTTTCCTGTATCTTGTTATGTCCCACTGAGGACCTGGTTCCCTTCCAGATTTAGACGAGACCTACTACCCCACGGTGTATGGTCCAGGACAGGAGACTAGGCATACCACAGAGGAAGAACTAGAGGAGACCATCAGAATCTACCTGATCCTAGCAGCTTGTTCACCTGGAGATGGAGTTGTTTTCTTAGATAGACGATACTTTAGTCTATCTTATTTTGGCACTATTATTATCTTTTGTAGTGGGTTTGTTCCCATAAGATGTGTACTATGACATTTTCAGACTCAGCATTATATATATATTCAGCACTATTTCCTGACATTTCTGTGGATGAGATAGATTTACCTGTATTAGACTTATAATATTTTAGGACAGCGTAGCACATTCCTTTGGGTCCATTAAATTGGATTAAAACCCTTAGTGACGTGTCAGCTGGCCAATGCCACGTGGCCTAGTTCCATACATTTTGGGATTGGGGCGTGACATGGTTTTAGTGGTGGCCCATGTAGGTCAAGTTTATTGCTAGTGGTATGATGACATGCCCAGCAAGCCTGCTATAGGATAGAAATAATAGGACTCATCCACTTTGACTTCATTCATAAATTTTTGCATCTTGCTTGATTATCAATCATTATTCCTTGTACTTTTCTAATTATTCTATTTTCTTCAGAAATATGGACATACCCGGAGGACATGCGATTGATGGGGCTGACCCAGCAACAGACCCCTCGCCCGATGTCCAAGGAACCCCGTCCACCCCGAGAGACCAATCCCCTAGAAGGATGTTGGTCTACCCACCAACCCCGTACATCCACCAGAATCCTGCCCAGACAGGAACACCAGCCCAGCATGAAGGGCAAACCTCCCAGGCCCCAACACCGCAGGCGGAGACACCACTGCCTCCACCTCCCGCCTTCCCTGCCCAGATGCCTCAGCTTGAGGGACAAACTCAAATATTCTAGTTCCTCCAAGCTATGATGCAAACTCAGTGGCAACAGACTAAAGCCCTGAGAC
>JAYESA010000007.1:74208157-74211271 GCA_036927795.1 Iris macrosiphon | reverse complement strand
CGATCTGTTCGATCAACTGACGGGAGCAGTGGTATTCTCAAAGATAGACTTGAGATCAGGCTATCATCAGGTCAAAGTACGGCGAGAAGACATTCCAAAGACAGCATTCAGGACTCGTTATGGTCATTACGAGTTCCTGGTGATGCCTTTTGGACTGACTAATGCACCAGCCGTATTCATGAACCTGATGAACAGAGTCTTCCACCAATATCTGGACTAGTTCGTGGTAGTCTTCATCGACGACTTCTTGGTGTATTCAAAGAGCCACGAAGAGCACGAAGAGCACTTGAGACTAGTGCTAGAGACGCTGAGACGTGAGAGCCTTTATGCTAAACTAAGCAAGTGCGAGTTCTTCCTTGATCGTGTCGCTTTTCTTGGGCACGTGATCACAGGAGAAGGCATCTCAGTAGACCCAGCAAAGATCTCATCTGTCGAGACATGGCCAACCCCTACCAACGTCTCAGAGGTGAGAAGCTTTCTAGGACTTGCCGGATATTACCGGAGGTTCGTAGAAAACTTTGCAAGAATCGCGGAGCCAATTACCCGTCTTACCCGCAAGGATCAGGAGTTCATCTGGTCTGAGGAATGCCAGACAGCTTTCGATGAGTTGAAGAAGCGTCTGACTACTGCCCCCATTTTGACTATACCATCTGGATCCGGAGGTTTCGTAATCTATAGCGATGCATCCGAAAAAGGATTGGGTTGTGTCTTAATGCAACATGGGAAGGTTGTAGCTTATGCCTCAAGACAACTGAGGACTCATGAAAAGAATTACCCCACTCACGACTTGGAGCTTGCCGCAGTCATCTTCGCCCTGAAGCTATGGAGACATTATCTATACGGCGAACGAGTGGAGATATTCACCGATCACAAGAGCCTGAAATATGTCTACACTCAGAAAGACTTAAACTTGAGACAAAGACGATGGCTTGAAGTGATGACGGATTTCGAGATCGATCTGCAGTACCATCCAGGAAAGGCTAATGTAGTAGCTGATGCACTAAGCAGAAGACCCTCGGCATTCTTTATGATCACCCAACTCGGTCTATTGAGAGATCTAGAAAAGTTGGGTATAAAGGTCATTATGCCAGGAATTGGCGGCCAATTATCAAACTACCAACTACAATCAACATTGGTCGAAAGAATCAAAGCTGCTCTACCAGCAGATGCAAGATTTCAGAGGCTTCACCAAAGAACAGAGGCTGGAATCCAAACTGGATGTCGCATACACGAAGATGGGACTCTAAGATGTGGAGAACGTCTTTATGTTCCAAATGGAGAACTTCGTGAGGAGCTGATGTCAGAAGCTCACAGCTCAACCTACTCTATACATCCAGGTGGCACAAAGATGTACAGAGATCTACGATAATACTACTGGTAGAATGGAATGAAGCGAGAGATAGCACGCTTTGTGGCAAAGTGCCTGGTGTATCAGCAAGTCAAGGCTGAACATCAGAGATCAGCAGGTCTACTTCAACCCCTCCCAATACCCGAGTGGAAATAGGAACACATTACGATGGACTTTGTTATGGGCTTTCCAAGAAGTCCCAGTGGTCGTAATGCTGTATGGGTGATCGTAGACAGACTCACAAAGGCTGCACATTTCCTACCTTTTAGAGTCGGACAATCTACAGAAGTCTTGGCAGACATGTACATGAAGGAGATAGTGCGTCTGCACGGAGTACCAGTCAGCATAGTGTCTGACAGAGATACGAGGTTTACATCTTACTATTGGTGAAGTATGCAAGAAAGTCTTGGTACCCTCCTTAAGTTCAGCATCTCGTACCACCCGCAGATCGATGGCCAATCAGAGCGCACCATCCAGACGCTAGAAGATATGCTGAGAGCCTGCATGCTTGATTTCAGCGGATCATGGAAAGATTATTTACACCTGGTGGAGTTTTTCTACAACAATAGCTATCAAGCGAGCATTCAAATGGCTCCCTTTGAAGCTTTGTATGGCAGAAAATATCGTTCCCCAGTATGTTGGAGCGATGTTGGCGAAAGACAGATCTTGGGACCAGAATTGGTTGTTCGTACGGTGGATAAAGTAAAGAAGATACAAGGACACCTACGAGCTGCACAAGATAGACAAAAGCACTAGGCCAACGTACATCGACGACCTCAAGAGTTCCAAGTGGGAGAGCATGTGTTCTTAAAGATCTCACCCACCCGAGGTACTATCAGATTTGGAGGAAGAGGAAAACTGAGTCCAAGGTACATTGGACCCTTCGATGTATTAGAACGCATCGAAGAAGTTGCCTACAAGCTAGCCTTACCTCAGACCTTGGAAGGAGTACATGACATCTTCCACGTATCGCAGCTGAGGAGGTACATTCCAGACCCAAGTTATGTACTGGACCATTCAGAGATCACCGTCGGCCCGAGCCTATCGTACCAGGAGGAACCCGTAGAGATCCTAGATCGTAGCGAGAAGGTGTTGCGAGGCCAGACTATCCCTCTAGTTCGTGTTGCATGGAGACATCATGCACCAGGTGAATCAACCTGGGAACGAGAGGAGGATATTCGACAGCGTTTCCCCCATCTATTTCCAAACCAGGGTATGTCCTAATATTTCAAATCAATCTTTCATTCTCATTATATGTCTGTTTTTATTTCGAGGACAAAATATTCTAAGAGATTGTAAACTCTCTCGACCAGATTTTAGTAATTTAAGAGTATTTTTAGCTAATTAGAATTATTGCAACTTTTTAAAATTTATTTTGTTTACATATCCTATTGATTGTGCACCTATACCTCACACAATTAGAGCATTACACTAGCTGTTTTTCCCAAACAAAATTCACATACCTGCCCTAGACTTGTTAGACTATTTTCCAGGATTTTGTGCAACTCCCAGATGCTTTATTTTGAGCCTCGTTTGAGACGCACAAATATCGTTACAAAAGCTCGTATTTATTTTCTATTTTATTTCTTGCTCTTTACCCATCTCTGTACCCTAGGGATTTGAGGCCCAACCTGCACCAGTTTTGCCCAAACAAAAATACGATAATATTTTACTTTGAATATACTACAATTAGTATATTGACACCGTAGTAAAATTATGATCCTACCTGCCTCTAAATAATTAGAGAATACCGTGCGAAGTATTTA